>JAVJIF010031282.1:0-310201 GCA_038442645.1 Agave tequilana
ATAGCTCAGACTCCGAAACACTTTGAACTGCTGTGATAGTATGTGGAGTATGAACGTCGCCATGATGGTTGAGTTCAGCTTCGCCTTCAATCCTGCATTGGGATGAATTCGCCGAAGAATTGAACTGGTCCGCGAGTAGCTTCGCGTCGGGGTAGCTCCGCATCTGGGCTTCCAAGAAATAAGTTCGCTTTGGAACTCCTGTTGCCTTTTCAAAGCCAACTGCCGTGGGGCGTTACGAGGAGGATCATTCCTTCTTTCGCGCCAATCGAGGGAGATGTTCTCCGATTTGCCGGTTCCAAGGGAGGATACTCCCTTTCTTCAAGGCGCCATAAGTGCCTTTTATGAGGGAGACGTTTTCTCCCTTTGCACGGTTCCAAGGGGAAACCGTCCCTTCCATCAAGGCGCAATAAATGCCTTGAATGCGCTCGTGCTTCCACGCTTGGGGTGAGAGTGCTCAGGCCATGGGGCCTATAAATAGGACACTTGAGGTCCTCTGAAGAGAAATGTTTTGCCTTCCTTCTCTTCTCTTGGTGTGAGAGATACTCAGATCTCTGAATTAGTGGGAAAGCCCACTCTGGTTGTCTAACCAGCCAAGGACCAGTAAGTCTTGATCGTTCAACGACTTCACCGATTTTAGGGGATTCATCTCCCTTTGACAGCTGCTTCAGGGATTAGCTTCCCTTGATCTTCATCTTGCACTTGGCTGATCTGCAGAGAAGAATTTTGGCATAGCTTCCCAGTGAAGCTATCATTCTGACTTGATCACAGAAAGATCATTGCAAGTTGAGTTCGCTACACAGGCAGAACTTAGGACTTGGTCTCTTCAAAGGTTGAGCCAGTCTTGCCATATTGGTGAATGTTGAGACTGTGTCTGACTTTGCCATAGAGGTGAGGCTAGGACTTGGCGTTTGCTGAGCTAGTCCATTAGTTGCTGTGCAGGCGGAGCTTGTCCTCTGCTGAAGTCGGATTGCTTTGCCGCCCAGAATCTGACTTAATATCTTTGCGGCTTTTTTCTGTGCTTGACTGTTAACTACTTGCTCCAATTTGCCTTGCAGTGAGCTATGTTTGCCAGTCTGGTAACTTGATGGAAGAAACCATGAAATTGCCTTATGCTTCCCCAGTTGAAGCTTTACTTTTAAGCAGGAGGAACAATTCGGGGCAGCGGATGCGCGTCCCAGGGGCTGTTGGCAGCCTCTTATCCGAGATGATTCGTTCTGAGGTGAGGCTGGCCGCCGCCCTTATCGGAGAGGATCCGCTTCAAGATAATGGGCGTCGCCTGTGGGATCGCCAGCATTATTGCCGACTTTCAACTTTGGTGGCCTTTGGGGGCGGTCCACTTCAGGAAAGCGGATATCGCGCCTGTTAGATTACTGGTACCACTGCCAATTCCCATATACGTGATCTATCGTGTTGGCGACGATAGGTTTTTATTGCCAGGATTCAACAAAAATGGCCTGGCAAGATCTGCCATTTTTGTGGAGAATAATGACCGTGTCCTTGCGGCGCCACTGATTACGGCCTTGTGCAGGAGGAAGGCCCTTCCTGTCCCGTTGGTCTGGCCTGGGAGCAGATAAAACCGCTTGTATGCCTTTTATGCAAATGACCTTGTTAGGCAACTTGGTGTGTTATATAAAACACAATTTGATATAATATCAATGTACTCCTCCTTTTAAATCAATGAAAGTTCATCTTCTAATCATCTGATCTTTGCTTGCTTTCTTTGAGGTTTGGCCATAGCGGGGCTAAACTGTATGCGGAGTTAAGGACATAGTCCTTTCTTTGAGTGATCTTCACGAGACTGGCATCTTGGCGACCCTGTGCTTTTGCCAGTGGTACGCGGCTTCCAACTCCACACCTCCTGGATTTAACGCCAACAGTTCGGGTGTGAAGTTAATCTCTCAGCGACTGAGGCAGAAGGCTTCTGATAAGAAGGAGGGCAAACGAGTCCGTGTTCCTGGCATAGAGGAGTTCATTGCTGCAGATGACAGCGAGGCTTCTGATGCGGGGAGCCCTCGCTTTGAGGCAGAGACGAGGGCTGATGCCCATGAAGCCGATACTCGTGGAGCCGGTTCTGGTGTAGTGGGGACAGCTCCCCCACGACATGTGGAAGAAGTGGAAGAAGAGGATTCTGATGTCCACTTCAAGAGGAAACGTGGGAGTGGATCCCGTAGGAAGTCATTGGCGAAGAAGCCCCGTCGCCATGCTCCTACAATTGTGGTAGAGGGCGAACCCTCTACTGCGCTTCCTTCTGCTGCTCCATTAGTGGCTGAGCCGTCAGTTGCTGAACCGACTACTGGTAAGATTGGCCCCATCTAATATGCCTTCAGCGCACTTTAAATAACTCATCATTTGCTTTTTGTTGCAGGAGCTGAGGCCGTTGGAGAGCAAGGGGAACACTACACGATCCCCTGTTCACCTATAGGGCTGCAGCCAGCTCTTCCGCTCACTCGCAAGAGTCTGGGAGTGGCGCAGCTGATGTCGGTCCTTCGGGTGTTGGGACCTCCAAAGGAAGTCCTGTGGAATCAAGCTCTGTTGAGTGGTCTGCAGGGGACTCGGCGGGCGAGAGCGGGCCGGCCATTTACGTCGAGTCTGGTAAGAACTTTCCGATGGGACCCTTGGATTCTGATGTGCTGACGAGTGACATCGGCCTTCGGTATGACTACGATCTCTTGTCTTCGCCTGTTTGCTGCGTCTCCTTTTTGACCTTAGTTTTGTTGCAGGTATTCGTCCCCAAGGTGCATCAGCTTCGAAGGAAGCGGAGGATCCTCCTAAGAGGTTAGAGGGCGAGTCGAGTGCTTCGACCGCGGAGGATGCTGCTGTGTTGGACGCGCTGTATGGCGACCTCCCCTCTTATCAGCCCATGACAACTGAGAGGTCGGGGGTTGTGCAGACGACAGTCCCACAGATGCCTTTACTCCCGAGTGAGATGCCGGCGAGTATGGAGTTGAGGGTGATCACCAGCCCTGCCTCCCCAACTCAGGTGGTTGAGCCTGTTGCTCCAGAGGTGGTTGCCAGTCCTACCTCCGCGGTGGCTGACGTGCTGGTGTCGCTGAGGAATCCGCCGAGGTCACCTTTGGCTTGTCCTGCTGCTGCTGCCGATGTTCCCGTGCTTCTTCTTCTGCGGCGGTGTCGACTAGGATGGTAGATTTCTCCGAGGTTGTCTCAAGGGTTGATGAAGCTGAGAATGACTTCATCGGTAATCTGGTCGACAGCTTCTATAACAGTTTGGAGCAGACTATCAGTCTAGTCTTGAAGGGCTCGCCTGTGCCATTCTCGAAGCTGAAGATGGTCCTCTCCCGTGGCATTGAGTGTATCCGGACTTTGAGGGGTATCACCAGGCTTCTACTCTGGAACTCCTGTGATAACCTTGAGAAGGACGTAGAGGAGTGGCGCCATCTCCATCGTTCCGACCCGGCGTCTTTAGCTATGAGCGGCTCACACATCTTGTCGCGCAAAGGCGCGAAGCTCGGCTGGCTGCTCAAGAGGCCGCTGAGGCTATCTCCTCTGACTTGAAGTCCTTGGAGACAGAGCAAGTAGAGGTTGGGAGTGCAATTGACGCTTCCACCAGTGCTCTTCTTGATGCCGAAGATAAGATTAGGATGGCCGAGGAGATGATCAGGAAAGCAAATCTCCTCTTATCCAAGGCTACACCGGTGCGTCTTGAAGAGACTGCGCGGCTTGAGCAGCTTAGGGCTCAAAGCGAGGAATTAGCACGGCGGGAGTCGTCACAGAGGGCGACTTTGGCGGAGGTTGAAGCTCGTCTGGCTCAAGCGGTGGATTTCAATGAGGTTGAGCTGAGATCACAGGCGCTGGCCTAGGCTGCTGATGACAGGAGGACGAGGCTAGCTTTGCTCGGAGATCGGATCTGATCTTATCATGTACGCCTATAGGCTCCTCCATGTATCCATCCTTTTGGAATTTAATAAAAATTCTTTCTTTTGTCGTCTTTGTTTGTTTGGATAATGAGGTATGGCTGTCTGTTGGTTCAGAGGTCGCAATGACATAACCGAATGGGACGTCGCCAGTCTCGAGGTCAGCCCTTTGCGGGGCTTGAGTGAAGATACTTGCCTTTTGTAAATGTCAGCAAGTATGAGGCCTGTCTTTTGTAAATGTCAACAGGGCTCGAGATTGAGACTTAGCTGTCTGTTGGTTCAGAGGTCGCAATGACATAACCAATTGAGACGCCACTAAGCTCAATGGTAGATGAAACTTGGCTATCTGCCAGTTCAGAGGTCGCAATGACATAACTGGTTGAGAAGCCACCAAGCTCAAAATAGGTGATACTTATCTTTTGTAGATGTCAACAAGTATCGAGACCTGTCTTTTGTAAATGTCAACAGGACTCGAGATTGAGACTTAGCTGTCTGTTGGTTCAGAGGTCGCAATGACATAACCAATGAGACGCCACTAAGCTCAATGGTAGATGAAACTTGGCTATCTGCCAGTTCAGAGGTCGCAATGACATAACTGGTTGAGAAGCCACCAAGCTCAAAATAGGTGATACTTGTCTTTTGTAGATGTCAACAAGTATCGAGACCTGTCTTTTGTAAATGTCAACAGGACTCGAGATTGAGACTTAGCTGTCTGTTGGTTCAGAGGTCGCAATGACATAACCAATTGAGACGCCACTAAGCTCAATGGTAGATGAAACTTGGCTATCTGCCAGTTCAGAGGTCGCAATGACATAACTGGTTGAGAAGCCACCAAGCTCAAAATAGGTGATACTTGTCTTTTGTAGATGTCAACAAGTATCGAGACCTGTCTTTTGTAAATGTCAACAGGACTCAAGATTGAGACTTAGCTGTCTGCTGGTTCAGAGGTCGCAATGACATAACCAATTGAGACGCCGCTAAGCTCAATGGTAGATGAAACTTGGCTATCTGCCAGTTCAGAGGTCGCAATGACATAACTGGTTGAGAAGCCACCAAGCTCAAAATAGGTGATACTTGTCTTTTGTAGATGTCAACAAGTATCGAGACCTGTCTTTTGTAAATATCAACAGGACTCAAGATTGAGACTTAGCTGTCTGCTGGTTCAGAGGTCGCAATGACATAACCAATTGAGACGCCGCTAAGCTCAATGGTAGATGAAACTTGGCTATCTGCCAGTTCAGAGGTCGCAATGACATAACTGGTTGAGAAGCCACCAAGTTCAAAAGTCGGGTTGGATTTGGAAAAGGTCTCGTCTTCTCGGGTAGAAACGAGGAAATCACTGTCATAGGTTTAATGTTAACGTAACAGCGGAATATGTGTAGTCCTACCATTCTATGGATGAGAATTGGTAGGTGATTTTGGAGGTCTCGTTCTCACGAGGAGAAATGAGGGGACTGCTGTCATAGGTTTAATGTTAACGTAGCAGCGGAATATGTGGTCTTACCATTCTATGGATGAGAATTGGTAAGTGATTCTGGAGAGGGAATCAAGTGGGAACAGGCCCCTTAGGATTTTTAGCATACCCTCAGCTGTCAACGGGTTTGATATGCCTTTACCAACTACCGTTTGAGTTGGGCTAGCCATGCTATTCCCCTCAGCATGATGAGTTGTCGAGGACTCATGTTAGGCTTAAAGGCCAACATTTTCCTCTATCCTTAATCGTTAAGGATGTTGGACTATCAGGTTAATGTCTGCATAACCTTGATTCCTCTTTTAGGATAACCGGTGCGCGGCCAGGTCCCAGTTGGTTTTCGGCTGTATGACCTCACTTGGAGGAAGAGAAAGGCTCTCTTTGTGCGTGCTTCGGATATGGAGATCTCGATCAGAGGTGTAATGTTAACTTGATCGAGAGAAGGATCCTCGATTAAGGATAATACTTCTTTAAGAATTTGCCATTGATCGGCATCATGAGTAGGTCGCCCTCTGCAGTCATAAGGCGGTATGCCCCGTTTGAATAGACTGTTTCTATCACAAACGGTCCTTCCCATTTAGGCTGAAATTTGCCTTTGGTCTTGTGCGTCATAATCATCGGTCGTCTGACGGCTAAGACCAGGTCTCCTTTCTGGAAGACTCTCTGCTTGACCTTCTTATTGAAGGCTTTTGACATCCGAGCCTGATATAGCTCGATGTGTTGCTGAGCTTGGAGCCGCTTCTCGTCTAGGGCTTCGAGCTCTTGAAGACGCAGGCCATTGTCTTCTGATGTCATCTTAGTAGTCAAGGCTACCCGCAATGATGGCACCTGGATTTCCAATGGGATGACCGCTTCGCACCCATATACCAGGGAGAAAGGCGTATTGCCTGTCGGTGTCCGAACCGTAGTCCGGTAGGCCCAAAGGCATTCACCGAGCTTTTCGTCCCAATCTCGCTTGATCGAGGAGACAAACTTCTTGAGCAGCTTGATGATTGTCTTGTTAAATGCCTCTGCCAAGCCATTGGCGGCAGGATTGTAGGCGGTTGAAGCCACATTCTGAATTTGGTATTTATCGCAGAACCGATAGAATCCTTGGCTTATGAATTGAGGACCATTGTCGTGGATGATTCGCCTGGGGACACCAAATCGATGGATGACATGGTGTTTGATGAAGCTAACCAGATTGGAGGTTTTGACTTCGGCCAACGGTATGGCCTCTGCCCATTTTGAGAAGTAATCGGTATTGCCAGGATAAACCGGTGACCTCTTGCCGAAGAGGGACTGATTGGCCCTACGACATCGATTCCCCATGCTTCAAATGGCCATGAAGCAACAGTAGGGTGGAGCAACTCCGAAGGTTGGTGTATGAAGTCTGCATGGACCTGGCACGCCTTACACCTTCGTGCATATTGGGTGGCATCAGCCATCATGGTCGGCCAGTAGTACCCAAGTCTGTGCAGCCTGTCTTTAAGCTTTGGACCTGGTTGGTGAGCTCCGCAAATGCCATCATGTGCTTCTTTAAGCACTTCCTGTGCCTCTGAATGGGAAAGGCAACGGAGGAGGACACCATCATATGAGCGACGGTAGAGTGTCTTCAAAGTGGGATCATAGTAGAAATGGAGCGACCTTCGTCTGATGGACGCCGCTTCTTTGGGATCGTCTGGGAGCAATCCGTGCAGAGCGTAATCAACGAGAGGGAAGCGCCAATCCCTCAGCTCAGGATCCACGGAGATATTATGGACCTCTTGGATCCTTAGCATATGCTTGGAGCATACGAGATGCCGGGTTGCGACTGTGAGGTGATACTCGGTGTCGGCCGATAAGGCTAGCGTCGTCGCTAATGCAGCGAGGGCATCCGCCTTGGTATTTTGAGATCGGGACACATGCCCGATGTAGAAGCCTTAAAATAAGCTAGCCAATTTGATGACTGTATGATAGTAAGGCACCAAGTCCTCATGGCGGACTTCATATTCGCCTTTGACTTGACTGATGACCAGCTTTGAATCGCCGTAAGCTTCAAGGTAGCGTACCCCCATTCCATGGGCAAGCTGGAGACCGATGAGCAGAGCATTGTATTCTGCTACATTGTTGGAGCATGATTCTGTCAAAGAAAATGCTCTGGGAAGGATATGATCCTGTGGGGAGATGAACACAACCCCCACTCCGGCAATAATCTTTCCTTTGGGGCCCATCCGCGATGCTCCGTCGAAGAACATCTGCCACACTTCCTCTGCTGAGGTTGCATTAGACTCGAAGACTTCATCAGGGATGTCTTCATGAAGTTTTGAATGCTCCGGAACTGGATGAGCAGCCAAGAATTCCGCAAGGGCTTGGCCTTTGACCGCCTTCTGAGGAATAAAGGTCATGTCGTATTGAGACAGCAGAAGTGCCCATTTAGCCAATCTTGAATTTAGTGACTCTGGCTTCGTCATAAGAAGACGTAAAGGATTCACCCTGGAGATGACATGTATGGTTTGGCCAACCAAATAATGTCGTGTCTTCTGAACGGCAAAGACGAGAGCTAAACACCCTTTCTCAACAGGTGATTAGTATCCAATATTGCATATTTTACATCATAACTCCCATGCATATTACAAATAAATATGTGATTTTACTCCTCTTCTCTACATATTTGCAGGTACACACTTAAAGGAGAGATATCCAAATAATCACTTAATTAACACTAATTAAGTGATTAATCCATGATTAAGATAAAGCCAAATTCAAATCCAGATCTAGAGAGATCCGCGCGCCAATTGGAGAATCCAAGTAGTCCACGTGGCTAACAACCCAACTACCAGATCTCACCAGAAAGATCCGGCTCAACGGCCCAGATCTGGCGGCGATCCCGCGGCAATCCGCGGCAATCTTAGGTTGTTATGGCCTCGGATTTCGTGCCACACAAACTAGGCTCTCGAAGGTTCTCTCCCATGCTATAAATAGTCCACCTTCACCTGCAAGCAAAAACTGAATGGAGAAGAGAGGAGATTAGTTTAGTATTGTAATTTTCATGTATTTTCTCTTTAGGTTTTGTTCTTTAGATTCCTCTTCTTCTTCCCTAGAATTCAATGTAAAAGAGAGTGATTGTGAGGGAGAGAGCTTGTGTAATCAAGAGTGACACTTGAAGCAACAAGGATTGATCCATCCTCCTTCCTCTACTTGAAGCTTGGTTCTAGTTTTCTTGCATTCTTTAATTGCTTTCTTATGTGCTTTCTTTAATTCTTGCAATTTAATTCAAGCTTTGTTTTACTTCATGCTTTCTTGTATTTCTCTTATGGCTTGTTGTAGCTAATTCTTCTCCATGTACTAGGTTACCACTAGCTTAGCTTTCTTCACTAACTCATGGGTGATTGCTTTTGTTCATCTTGCAAGTTGTATGATCTTCTCTTCTCCGATGGTTAAACCACCATCTTGCAAGTGAGAAAGTAATTAGGTCAACACGCGAGAAGAATCCTACGCTAATGGAGTGACAACATTAGGCAAGCATTCGCTATCAAGGAGTCTAGTAAGTCTTGGCAAGCTAGCAAGGTAAGCTAGTCATGGATTGCTTTCTTTAAGTTTTCTTTCTTTTTCTTGTGAATACCACATCCACTTCTTGATTTCTTTTCCAACGATTTCCACCATGAACATAGCCATCCTTTCTTTTAGTTTCTTTTACATTTGATTCACTAAGTTTATAAGTAAGAGAAGAATACTCGTTTGTTCACTTCACTACCACACGTTAAAGCTTCCATCGCGAGCTCTCCCTGAGATCCGACTCGGTATAGCCCTATGCTATAGCGGAGACAAGAAAGGGTACATCAAATACATCTTTATACACATAATAAGTACACCTCCTTAGTCTAATCAATTTTTGGCGCCGTTGCCGGGGAGAGCGACGTTATTTTTGGTTTAAAGTGAAGTACTAAACGATTCTTCTTCTCTGTTGCAGGTTACAGGAGAAGAAAACAGGAAAATATTCATTGCAGTAACATACAAGTGGACCTGGGACTCTGCTCAAGAAAGCAGAGCCCAGGATCCCTCCAAAGTGCCGCGGATTCCTGGCTTTTGCCGCGGGAACGCGGCACAGAGGAGTTCACTTCTGACAAGTTTTCTGCAGGGGCTTCGGATTTGCAATTTACATCTGCTGTTATACTTGATTTCCTGTATACTTCACTGTATTCCTGTTAATTAAAACAACAGTAAAAAAAATGCTTGTAATCGTTAAAATTGATTAGACATTTGCATCATTAGGCACGTGTCTTTCAATTACTTTAAATTTACTGTTGAAGAGTGCTGGAGGCAAGGTACGTGTTTGCATTGCATTTAGACTAGGACAAACTCCTTGCTTGATTTTCTTGCTTTGAGTGAATCCTTGTTATATTTCTTGTACACTTGCACAATTCAATTCTAAGGGCATACCCGTAAATAAGATAGGTGGGGGAGGTCATTACCCTTTCCTTAGCCGAAAACCACAACCCAAGCACTCACTAACCCGAGCCTAATTTAATAAAAAAGTAGACGTTGGCCCTAGGGACATCTTGGACTCAATTAGGAGATTTTCCTAAGGGGGAAAAGTGTTGGAATTTAACTCTTGCGAAATCGGTGTCTAGGAAAGGGGTTGAGGGCCGAAAGCCCGAAGGTTGCTGGTTACTTAATTAAGGAACGTCTTCGGACGGAAAACCTCCCACCAACCTTACCCTTCCCTGGCTGATTAGCTTGTGGTTAGAGTCTGCACCAAACCTCCCGTGGACAGTCTATTTGTTAGGAGTCGTCTAGGTCTAAGTCTACACTAACTTAGGTTAGAATTTTTTTTTTTTCTTTTCTTTTCTTCTTTTGTTTGTTTGTTTGTTTGTTTTGTTTTTGTTTGTGATTGTGTGATATGGCTTACAATTACAATTCTTTCCATCCATATGTCACACACACTCCATATTCGGATAATTCCAACCGGTGTTTTACAATATGCACCAACCACATACACCGGGTTGGCCTTATCCAAATCAATATGACCCATACCCCCCATCTAACATTATAATGTCCAAAATAATTTCAACTCTTCATCGAGTTATTGGGGATTCCAGTCCCCCGAGTTTAATTATCAACCTCCTTGTCCACCATTTCCACCAAGTCCACAATATTCACAAGATTCATTTCCCGATTCCGCTTCATACACTCCTTTTTCTGAACCTCCATTTGAAGAAAAATCTGATTTACTAAGGAGTTTAGAAGCTAACTTACAGAGAGCTGAGCAGACACTTCCAGAACCATTTTCCTCTCCAATTCCACAGTATTTTCAAGAGTCTTACTCAGTTCCACCTCTTCATAATGAACAACCATTTATGAGTAATGATTTCTTGTGTGAGTCCACTCTTCCATCACCATACATTTTTGACTCACAATTTCACCATCACTTCCAAGACCACACTTCATCTTTTCATCCAAATAATGAAATCATCACTTGTGAAAAGTTGCTTGAAGACATGACCATTGCTCGAAAAGCTAGAGATCGTGACATAGATTTGATGATCCAAGCTCTTCATCATCATCCTATTTCTAAGGTCACTAGCCACTCTGTTAAAACCAAAGAGTCATGTAGTCTTGGAAGTTCAGATTCAATTTCAGCACATTCACCTGAACTTGTCCACACTTCTGAAAATCCAATTGATATATTGGCAAGTTTTCCTTTTTCTGAAATTGAATTGGAACATGAATTTGATCCTGAACTTCCACTTGATGATTCCAATCTACTTCCTGATTCAATCATGACTTCCATATCCTTACCTGATTTCAATCCATTTCCCAAGTCAGAATTGGATCCATTTCCTATCCATTGTGAAAATGAATCACCAATCTTTTATATGATCACATAGAACTTGGCCAATTCCATACTTCTGAAAATCCAATTGATAAATTGGCAAGTTCTCCACATTTAATTGAACTACATGAGGAATGTGATCTTGAACCCCAACTTTGTGATTCAATTCTTTTTCCTGATTCAGTAATGACTCCGGTATCTTTACCTCACTTCAATCCTTTTCCGGAGCCGACATTGAATCCAGTCCCAATTCACAATGAAATTGAATCACCCATCTTTAGGGATCATGTCGAACTTGCCCAATTCTACACTTCTGAAGATTCAATTGACATTTTGGCAAGTTCTCCATTTTGTGGAATTGAACTAAATGAGATATGTGACCTAGATTTGCACATCTGTGATCCAGTCAAATCCCTGAATCATTATTGACTCCGGTTATATTACCCAATTTGAGTAACCTTCTAGAGTCAGTATTGATTCCCATCCTTCCTGAACTTGAATCACTAATCTTAGATAGTCACATTCCATCATGGGAAACTGAATGTGGACTTGAGCTTCATTTTCTTGACTTGGACTCAGTTCCTGAATCCATTCCGACTCCTGAACCTTTACTTGACTTCATTCACTTCCCTGAGTCGGTGTTCCTTTCTGAGTCCAAGTCAACCGTTCTATCATTCCATATTCCATTCTGGGACAAGATTGTTGATAAATTTAACTCAGAAATTATTTTAAAAATTTGGAAATTAGATGGGGGAATGTACATAATAATCTTAAATGCACACATCATTTTGTGGGTCATATTATTGAAATTTCTGGTGGGTTCCTGAAAACCCAACATAAAGTTGATTGGGCCATGTTTCGTGGACCAATCAGACCACCACCGGAACCACCACCTTAAGGTAATTTTTTCCTTCCCTCTTCATTTTTGTTTCATGCATATATATATCATGATGCATTGAGGACAATGCATGAAATAAGTGTGGGGAGGGTTTACTAACTTAGAGTTTTTAGAATTTCTTTCTTTTACACTTCTTTTAGAGTTTTTAGATTTTATTTCTTTTACACTTCTTTTAATAAATAAAAATAAAAAATAAAAAAATATAAAAAAAAACTTTTTGAAATAAGAGACAAAGTTTTGATCTATTTTTTAAGAAAAGTAAGATGTATCTTAGAGATTAAGAAAGCCTTAATTATGACATCTTAAACATAGTTGAAGTAATAGATCTTGTTGGAAATTATAGGCTAAGTAAGTAAAATTGGTGAGATATTCTTATCTTGAATTTTTGCCTTAGATAATATGCACTTCACACTTACACATTTCTTGGGATGGAAACAAAGACCAAAAATGCCATAAAAATAAAAAAAAAAAGAAGAAAAAAAAATATATTATATAAATAAAACATCACCTATTAAGCTGGAGAATTGTGCCTCAAGAAGCATGATTATTCACGCCTAACGGTGGTAAGAAAATAAATAATCCCCCTTAGTTATGTGGCCTTTTCTACTCGAGACCTTAAACCCGAGGGATGTTTTCTCATCTGGTGCCCTAAGACCGTCTGGTTTGGGAGTCATCGGTTAAAGGCTCGCTACAAGGGTAGACTAGAAAGCCTAGACTAAGGGAAGAAAAAGAAAAAAAAATATATATATATGTATAAATAAAGAAATGGCTTTATGGTTGGAGTTGAAATCCCAGGAAATTTTCACTTACACGGTGTGCATATTATCTAGGTTTTATGAAAGATAAAAGTATTCAATCCAATTTTGAATTCTTACCTTAATTAAAAACAAGATCTTGCATGGATACTAAGTTTAAGGAAGAATGATTATAGGTGGACTTATGACCTAGGATCACTTATATTTTTGCAAAAATAGTTTAAAAACTTGTCTCTTATTCAAAATGCGTTTTCAAAACACTAACATTTATTTTCTTTCTTTATGGATTTTGTGGGTGTAATCCGCTGAAAACCCTCAGGAGACAACACTCCTCCTCTAGGGTAACCTAGAGGTTTAACGGCTTGTTGCACATGCTCAGTGCAATCGCGTCACCTGCGAAAGTGGTGTAATAAACTGGTAGTATAGATTTTCTTTTCTTTTTCTATTTTTTGCTCGGGACGAGCAAAAGAATAAGTGTGGGGGTGTGATTAGTATCCAATATTGCATATTTTACATCATAACTCCCATGCATATTACAAATAATATGTGATTTTTACTCCTCTTCTCTACATATTTGCAGGTACACACTTAAAGGAGAGATATCCAAATAATCACTTAATTAACACTAATTAAGTGATTAATCCATGATTAAGATAAAGCCAAATTCAAATCCAGATCTAGAGAGATCCGCGCGCCAATTGGAGAATCCAAGTAGTCCACGTGGCTAACAACCCAACTACCAGATCTCACCAGAAAGATCCGGCTCAACGGCCCAGATCTGGCGGCGATCCCGCGGCAATCCGCGGCAATCTTAGGTTGTTATGGCCTCGGATTTCGTGCCAACAAACTAGGCTCTCGAAGGTTCTCTCCCATGCTATAAATAGTCCACCTTCACCTGCAAGCAAAAACTGAATGGAGAAGAGAGGAGATTAGTTTAGTATTGTAATTTTCATGTATTTTCTCTTTAGGTTTTGTTCTTTAGATTCCTCTTCTTCTTCCTAGAATTCAATGTAAAAGAGAGTGATTGTGAGGGAGAGAGCTTGTGTAATCAAGAGTGACACTTGAAGCAACAAGGATTGATCCATCCTCCTTCCTCTACTTGAAGCTTGGTTCTAGTTTTCTTGCATTCTTTAATTGCTTTCTTATGTGCTTTCTTTAATTCTTGCAATTTAATTCAAGCTTTGTTTTACTTCATGCTTTCTTGTATTTCTCTTATGGCTTGTTGTAGCTAATTCTTCTCCATGTACTAGGTTACCACTAGCTTAGCTTTCTTCACTAACTCATGGGTGATTGCTTTTGTTCATCTTGCAAGTTGTATGATCTTCTCTTCTCCGATGGTTAAACCACCATCTTGCAAGTGAGAAAGTAATTAGGTCAACACGCGAGAAGAATCCTACGCTAATGGAGTGACAACATTAGGCAAGCATTCGCTATCAAGGAGTCTAGTAAGTCTTGGCAAGCTAGCAAGGTAAGCTAGTCATGGATTGCTTTCTTTAAGTTTTCTTTCTTTTTCTTGTGAATACCACATCCACTTCTTGATTTCTTTTCCAACGATTTCCACCATGAACATAGCCATCCTTTCTTTTAGTTTCTTTTACATTTGATTCACTAAGTTTATAAGTAAGAGAAGAATACTCGTTTGTTCACTTCACTACCACACGTTAAAGCTTCCATCGCGAGCTCTCCCTGAGATCCGACTCGGTATAGCCCTATGCTATAGCGGAGACAAGAAAGGGTACATCAAATACATCTTTATACACATAATAAGTACACCTCCTTAGTCTAATCAATAGGATTGTAGCGAGATTCCGCTCCTATGAGAGTCCTGCTCAGATAATAAATGGCCTGCTCGTGGCCATTGTCGTCCTTCTAAGCGAGGAGGGCGCCGAGGGAATAGTCCAGAGCTTTTACATAAAGTAAGAATGGTTTCCCTGATGTAGGGGCCACTAAGACCGGAGGGTTTGTGAGATACCTCTTGATGTCTTCATAAGCTTCTTGACAAGCTTGGTCCCATATGAAGGCAGTACCCTTTTTCATGAGCCGGTGAACGGCTGACAGCGGCCTGAGAGATTTGCAATGAATCTTCTGATGTAGGCCAACCTACCTTGCAAGCCTCTGAGCTCTTTGAGGTTCCTCGGTGGATGCATGTCCTGGATGGCTTTGACTTTGTCTGGGTCCAGATGGATCCCTTTTGATGTGACAATGAACCCAAGGAATTTGCCGCTGGATACTCCTAAGAAGGATTTTGTCGGGTTTTTTCATTTTCAGCTGATGAGCCCGCATTATGTTGAACATCGTTCTTAGGTCGCGAAGATGTTCGTCTTTGTTGCGACTTTTGACAGCAATGTCGTCAACATAGCACTCTACTGTCTTCCGGAGGTGATCGCGGAAGATCGTGCTCATTGCGCGCTGGTAGGTTGCTCCGGCGTTCTTCAGTCCGAAGGGCATCACAGTGTAGCAGTATACCCCCAATGGCGTTCGAAAAGAAGTATGCTTCTCGTCATCAGGATACATCTTGATCTGTTTGTACCCTGAGAAGCCGTCCATGAAAGACATCCTCTCGAACCCGCATGTGTTGTCAATCATGACATCAGTGATGGGCAGCGGAAATTCATCCTTGGGACAGACCGTATTGAGATCACGGTAGTCGATGCAGATTCGTATTTTGCCATTCTTCTTGAGGACGGGGACTATATTAGCCACCCAATCTGGATGTTGCTCCTCCCGAATGAAGCCACATGCAATGAGCTTGTGAACTTCGGCCTCAATAGCTTCCATAATGTTCGGGCGAAACCGACGTTGTTGCTGCTTGACTGGCTTGACGTCAGGCTTGATGTTTAGACGGTGCATAGCGACCTGTTGATCGAGTCCGGGCATGTCTTCATAGCTCCACGCGAAGACGTCTATATACTCTTTTACGAGCATTATCAATTCCTCCTTTTCTATAAGTGATAGGCTTTCACTTATAAAGATGGGTTTGGGATGATCTTGACTTCCCAGATTGACCTGCGTCACCTTGTCTTCAGTAGGCGGCTCACGCAGTTCGAACCGTTTTTCCCATTGGAGACTTAATTGCTGGGCCCAAGGTTCCTCATCAGCAACCTCTGCGGGTTCCAACTGACTGCTTGAAGTCATGAGGCTTTCGAATATCCCTCCTATGCTGACATCAGAGTCCCATTCGGAAGATGAGGCTGACTGTGATGGGATCGATCCATCGCCTTTGACCTGAACTGTTGTTGATGATGTGGGTGTGACATACCCTAACCCCCTGCGTGTACTATCATAGTAATTTGTAGGCTTCCCTTTCGGGACAAAATTACGCATTAGACTGCGCCTCCCTTTTCCAAAGTTTAGGCCGCCTCCCTGCTTCAGGTTGTAACCCATCTTCTTCATAATATGGCGCGCTGATGGCGCGTAATGAAAGAACTGTGGAGCATCCGACTCTGAGCTTGAGTCTGTAGTTAATAATCTCCCTGGCCGGGCTCTGCCGAAGATTATCGGCGACTGACCTTGTTTGGAAGGAGGGACCACCAGTGTAGCCCCTTCTATGACCTCCATAGATGTACTGGCCGCATTTGGCTTATGTACGGGCATGTGCAGAGAGCCATCCATAATGGATTTGATCGACCGCATACTCACAGGATAATCAAAAGAAATATTGTCATTAATTACCCATTCACCTTCTTCATCAGAAGGAGTATTACATTGAGGGTCATTGAGGAAACATGCTGTAATTGGTTCGCCAATCAAAATGGCTGGCATGCCTGTTTCGGATTCTGAATCCGCCTCATTGCCACTTTCATCATCGTCTGGCAATGGCTCTGCAGGCGTTCCGTCGGCCTCTTGATAAGGAGGGCATCGGTAAAGTAGTTTTCCACCCCCTTGAAGGGTTGCTTTTCAGCGAAGATAGTTCGTACTGTCACATCATCTTCAACATATTTGAAGCATTGGTGGAGAGTGGAAGGAACGATCCAGTTGGCATGGATCCAAGGTCTTCCTAGCAGCAAGTTATATGATGTGTCAGCATCAATGACATAGCACGTCACTTCTGACTTCAAGCTTCCGATTCTGCAGCGGAGCCGAATCTTTCCAAGCGGATGGCTGCTCCCGGCGTTAAAACCGTATATTGTAGTGGTGGTTGCAGACAACCTGTACAGTGGTATGCCGAGGAAGTAGAGGAGCCTTTTGGGGATGATGCTGAGTGCAGACCCCGGATCGACTTGTACTCTTTCAATGCATGTTGAACCGATATATCCGGTATAGTACAGAGGTCGATCATGCTTGTTGTCTTTGAGAAGCATATCTTCCGCCGTGAAGGTAATAGCAGGCACCTTTGACAGTACATGATGGCATTCTGGGCAAGAAGACTGGGCGTCATGATTAGAGACCTCTGGTATGCATGTCAGAAGAGTCTCTGAGTTGGCCAAAGCATCTCTGAGCGCTTCTCGTGTCTCTTTGGAGAGACGCAGGAGCTCGTGTATTGTGATACGAGCCGGGATATTGGCTAAGTGGGCCAATATATCAAAGCGGAAGGGCGTGTCTAGCCCTTGGCTTGGCGGTTTCTTCAACACATGGTCGAACCGCACCTCCTTAGGCTTTTCTCTCCCTTTGGTCGGGACTGGAGTGGATGTCGGCATTGGTACTGACGTCGTTTGCTGTTGTATCTCGTCAGTAGACTTGTCATACTACCTTAAGTATGATTTTCCAGACCGGGTGCCCGCCTGTTGAGGCGCATCTGCCTGCGCTGTGCAAGCACGCTTTTCTCCTTCTGAGTCACTAAGGGAAGCCGAAGTAAGGTTGTCATCATCTGGCAGGACAGAGATGACATTACAGGGCTTGCCCTTTTGCTGGAGTCCTTCGACGTCCGCTGTACGTCTTGGACGAGGTCAGGGTGTATCCACATAACTTCTCCTGTCTCCAATGTCAAGGGAACGAGACCCTTGTCATTTTTAGCTATGGATGAAGAATGTTTGATTTTCAACCGCGGTGTGGGGGCTGGATAGGTCCCGTCAGGAACCATGACCTTTTGGGCTGTGCCGAATTCAAGGGCCACCATATTGGCAGTGACTTTCTTCTGCTCCGTCTTCAGTGTGAGGACGCCGGCGTCAATCAGGGTTTGTATCCTGTCCTTGAGGACATAACATTTGTCAGTAGGATGGTGAATCATCCTATGATAGAGGCAGTATTTGGGGTCGTTTGTGCGCCCTATCTCATCAGGACGTCGAGCATCCGGCAGCTTCAGCTTGTTCCCTTTGTGGAGCAGGTGGAATATCGTGACCACCTGATCATCTCTGAAGGAGTACTGTTTTGGAGGAAACTTGGGCTCCTGATTGTTGAAGCCGCTCTTCTTGGCCTTCGACTGCACGTCTCCGGATAACTCTACGGACATAATCTCTTTCCCCTTAGCTTGGGAAGACTGAGGCGGGTCGCCGCGTCCTTTGCTGTTCGTATCCCATTTGCCTCTGGGGGCGGATGGCTCGAACTTTTTAGCCGACTTCTCAGCTATCTCAGCTTATTCGACCAATTCCTTCCAAGTGTGGGCTTTGACAGCCCCCATGCGAACTTCTACTTGATCCAAGAAGTTGTGCCTGCATGTCTGTAAGAGCATGGGTAACGGCATCCCTGCTGGACACATCAAGGATAAGTTTCTGAACCGCTCAATGTAGTCACGGACAGATTCGCCCTTCTTCTGCACGGTGGAGAGGAGCTTGTCCATGGTCACTTCAGTGTCGTCCTCATAGAAGCGAGAGAGGAACCGAGTTTCTAGGTCAATCCAGGAATTGATAGAACCTGGAGGGAGGCTTCGGAACCAGTCGAATGCCACACCCTTTAGAGTGCCAATAAACAGCCTAGCCATGATGGCGTCGTTGCTTATGACATTACCAGTCTGAGACCGGAAATAGTAGATGTGCTGATTGGGCGAGCTCTTACCATCATACGTATGCAACGTTAGTGGTTTGAACTTTGGCGGATATGGCACCGAATCCCATTCCAGTGGGTAAGGACGGACTACCCCCCTTTTCTTCAATTCATCCTTCTGAGCCAGGGATGAAATTTGAGCTTGAAGGCCTTTAAGGACTTCGGCATCCAGGAAGAGCCTCCCTTAGATCTCTCCGTCTTGGGCGGATCATTGCTGAGATGTCCCTCCTCGTCATGATTACTCCCGGTATCATCATTCCAGTTGCTGAGGAGCTGAGCGAGCATCTGTTGAATATTGTCCAGGGTCTCTTGCTGAGTTCTAGAGGTCTGCTCCTGAGCTTCCAAACGCCGACGAAGGTCGTCATTGGCGTTATCGGTCATATTGACCGATGCTTTGTCCGTCTGTATAGAACTGACTGTTGCTGAAAAGGCATACCCGCTGTCTTCATCTTCTCCATCAGATGATTGGGGTGATCGCCTGGGTGATGGCGGGATCAGGGCCGTCGAGAAAGAAGGTTGCTCGTAATTGTAGGGTATTGCCACCCTGGATCTGGTGTTTCGGAAAACACCTTCTTCTTGTACCGAGACCTCGCCTAGGCCTGGATTATAATCTGGGTCTGGAGAACTGTAAGGGGGACCATCAGATGTCTGACTCCCCTTGCGTCGCTCTCGGCCTCTTCCGGTCATATTGACGGAGGCGGAGATTGGATCTGGTGGGGCGCCCCTTCCGCGATGCCTCGTAGGAGCATGTGCGGACAACCGATCAAACACCGATTGCCGGTGCGGAGACACAGCCATGGTTGGATGTAGCCGGCAGCGGGTTGAATGGATTGTCACAAGTCGGCATCATCTTTGACAACAGGGGAAAGTAATTCGGAGGGGCTCCGGCTTCCGCTAGCTTACCAGGAATTCTCGTAGGTCAGGCCCAACAGAGCCTGGATAACTTCGCAGAGAAGCTTTTTCGAAGTGTACATGGGACGATACTCCGTTCTTCTTATCCCTGCAAAAGGGATTAGCACTGAATAGTGCTTCAGATCTAGATTCGCCAGTAGGTGCGAACCTCGTGCTTCATGAACTAGAGAGCGGAGCACGCCGAGGTGCTTTATCCGCTATTCCGCCGCGAAGGGGATTAGCCTTAGATGACTCTTTGGACTTAGCCTCGCGGCCTTGGATCCAATGAGTATGCTTTGGTATGGTGGCCCCGTTTGTGAAAGCGAGGCTGTCAGAAGGCTTTGCTGCCTTTGATTTGAGCGACGGTATGATCGCCGTCGGGACTTCATGATTGGCAGCATCGTTAGGGTAGATAGGCATCTTACCCTTTTCTTCGCGGGAGAGGCGCAGTTTCGGCGTGAATACACCGAAAACCTCGGTTGGAGACTTGTGCTTGGGCTTCCATATCCGCCTTGACGGAAGATGCTTAGGTTCACGAGGAACCTGAATAGCCACACGCGGGGCTGTGGGGTGTTGGCAAAATTCTGCCTCTGGTTTCTGATTTGAAACCTTGGTCGTGAAGACCTTCCTGTGCTTCCGTGCTCGAAGCGTCAGGTCACCCCCAGAGAGGACTTCTTCAAATCTTCCTTGGTCGATCTGGATGACCAAGTTCTCAAGAGTGCAGGACTCGGTCTGCGGGCATGCTTCCTTGTTGCGCCAGAGCACCACAGCAGGTTTGCAGGGAACCTTTTCAGTCTCCGCAGAGATTTTCCTTGAAGATTTAGCCAGAGAAGCTCTGGCTGCACCGACTTTGTTGAATTCAGAGATAGACCCGAAGGTCTGATCGTCGCATTGCGACACTTGATTCTCAGCAGAGGAGAATACTTTCCCCAGCGGAGTCGCCATCTTGTTTTCCTTTATGTTTGCAAAAGGGGAAAACTTACAAAAAAAAGAGAGTTTGAGGAGCTAAATTACAAGTATTCTTAAAAAAGATTACAAGTAGATCTCCTCAGAGATTCTGGAAAAATGTGCCGATAGGAGTCTGGTCAGCGCGCGACCACTTTGTCCCTTTGACGATGCGAGCAATAAGATTCCCTTCTCGCCTGGTTCTGGGAATCAGAGAACAGAGGATTGGTAGAACCCTCTTGCTACTTCTCAAAACCGCCTTCTGTGAGGAATTCCTTCTCGCCTGGTTTCGGAGATTCCTTGAGGAAAAGAGGTTGCTAGGGTATCGCCACCCTGAAAGGAGAAGTATTTCTCTTGAAAGGTCTCTGAATTAGAGAACGCACGGTGCGTTATGAAGAAGTCCGATTCTCCTGATCAGCAGATGATTGATTTGGGAGCAGAAGCCCACTTTGATTGATCGCCGATCTCTGGAAGCCTCCTCCCCTTGTGCCCCTGGCGGGCTATTTATAGGGAGAGCAAGGGTATAGTCTCCCCTTGAAGATATGGAAACAGATTGAACCGAATCTGTTTGAATCTGGAAAGTAGCCTTGCTGCGAGGCTAGGATAGCTTCTGCGGAGCTAGAAAATGGCAAGTCGGTTGATCTTTCCGATTTGTTTTGATCCTTTCCATATCGTTGGAGGATTTTCTCTGATCCTCTTACTCGTTTCAAGAGAGTCAAGAGATTGCGGCAATCACGTGCCATATTTGAATCCTAATTGGATTTGATCAGATTGGATCCGATCTCATCAGGAGATTTGATTGGTCAAAGGTTGACAATGGAGCTGCCCGCTTTGAAGCTCATAGCAGAGCTAGAGGCAACTCTTGGCGAGGTCCGAAAAGAGGCTTTTCGGCGAAGCTATCAGTTAGCTTCTTGGCGATGCTCTGGATGATGCTAGCCTCTCAAACGAGGCTATCTCCTTGGGCTAATGTAATGCTAAATGCTAGCATCTTAGACCTGCTGAGATCTGTTTAGAAACAATCCGGGTTCACTGTTCTGCTTGCTGGATCAGTGGAGTCCGAGCTGCTTCCTTGTCCCTTGGAGGTGGGTGGAAACTGGTCTTCAGCTTGTCTGTCCCTTGTCTTTTGTAAATGTCAACAAGTTTAGACATCGTTCGGACCAATGAGAATCTTGTCTTTTTTAAGTGTCAACACCACCCATAGAAGAAAAACCAAAGTTACAAAAAAGGATAGAAGCCATGCAAGAGGCCGAACAAAAATTTTAGAAAATATTGGCCTCTCTAGTTCCACAATATTTTCAAGAGTCATACTCAGTCTCACCTTTTCAAAATGACCAATCACTAGTCATGGACACGAGTATAGAACTCTTGCGTGAGTTCGAATAACAACCTCAAAATTTATTGGACTCACTGTTTCACCAAAAATTCCAAAACCAACCTTTATACCTATCTTTTCAAGCCCAATTGCAACAAAATGATGAACTAATCAATTTTGAAAAGTTGCTTGAAGTCATGACTCGTTAAAATGCCCATAATAATGAAATAGATATAATGGTCAAATCTCTCCATTCTCACTCTTCGATCATTCCTGACGTCGCTAACCATTCTGTTAGAAACCAAGAATCATGTTATTTTGAAAACCAAGATTCATACTCAGTTCAAAATGAAAACCCATTAATCTTGGAAAGAGTATGAAATTCCTGAGTGAGACCGAGCAACAATCTCATACCTTGTTGGACTCACCACTTCTCTAGAATCAAGCTTCACATATTTCTTTTCCAAAACATCCAACTGTAAAAAAATCTATCTTGGAAATGATTATAGAAATCTTGCGTGAGTCTGAGCAACAATCTTAAATTTTGATGGATTCACAATTTCACCAAAATTTTCAAAACCAACTTCCATACTCAACTTCTCAAGAAGAACCGATTGCAAATAGTATAGGAGACATGATTCAGAATTACAGTTCTGTTACCCGGCCTATCAGTAGGTTAGATTCAATATTATGTGAATTGATTAATAGGAGTGAGGGAATTCTCTTTTGTCCACCTTTGACTAATCCTTATATCTCTAACTCTATCGATCTAGACCAGGAATCATGTTGTTTTGGTAACCAAGATTCAATTTCAGCATACCCATTTTAACTTGACCAAAATTAAAATTTTGAGAACAACATTAATATTTTGGCAAGTTATACCTTTCTTGAAATTGAACTTGAGTATGAATATAATTTTGAATCTCAACTTCGCAATTCAATTTCATTTCTTGATTCAATATTGACTCCAATATCTTTACCCAATTTTCATCACTTTCTCGAGCCAATATTGGATTTATGCCTAACCATCATGAAATTGAATCACCAATCTTCCTAAATCAACATATTAAACTTAATCAATACTATACTTTTGAGAGTCACATTGACAAATTTGCAAGTTTTTCTTTAAAGAAATTAAACTCAGGTAAGAATGTGACTTTGATCCTCAAATTTATGATCCAGTTTAAATTTCTGACCAATATTGACTCCTATTTTGCTACACGATTTGAACAACATTTTAAAGTCAGTTTTTATTCTTATACCTGTCATTCTTGAACTTGAATCAATAATCTTAGGAAGTCACATTCTGCTTTGGGGAAATAAATCTGGACTAGAGTTTAACTTCATGATTTAGACCCACTTCCTAAACAAATTTTGACTACTGAACTTTATCTTGACTTAAGTCAAATTCCTGAGTCGGTATTAGTTCTTGAGCCCAAATCAATCATTCCATTTTTTCACACTCCATTCTAAGACAGATGTTGATAAAAATGACTCCGAAATTATTTTTAAAATTTAAAAAATTAGATGATGTAAAATTCTCAACAAAATCATCCATGTATACATCATAATAATAGGTTATATTATAGAGGTCTCTGAGGGTTCTTCTGGACTCCACGCAATTTGAATTGGGCCGCATTTTGTGGACCAATTAGACTACCACTGGAACCACCACCTTGAGGTGATTTTTCTTTCCTCTCTATTTGTTTCATGCATACATATATTCATGATGCATTGAGGACAATGCATGAGATAAGTTCGAGGGAGGGTCTACTAACATAGAGCTTTTATATTTTCTTTCTTTTTCACTTCTTTTAGGATATTCTTAGATTTTTTTTTCTTTTTGTATAAGAAGTTTCATTTTCTTTAAAAACTTTTTGAAACAAGAGACAAAATTTTGATCTATTTTTAAGAAAATTATGATGATCTTGAAAGTTAAAGAAACCTTAATTATGACATCTTAAACCTAGTCAAAATAATAGATCTTATATAAAATCATAGACTAAGTAAGATAGATTAAAAAGATAATTTTATCCTAAAATTTTTGCCTTGGATAGTATGCACTTCACACTTACACCTTTTTTGGAATGAAAACAAAAACCTAAAATGTCATGAAGTGAAAATAAAGAAACAAGAATAAATATATATGAATAAAAAAAATTACTTATTAAAGCTGGATAACTATGCCTCAGGAAGCATAACTAATCACGCCTAATGGTGGTAAAAAAAAAATTTTAAATTATCCCCTTAAGTTTTGTGGCCTTGTTTACTCAAGTCCTTAAACCTGGGGGATGTATTCTCATCCAGTGACCTAAGACCATCTAGTCTGAGAGTCATAGGCTCAAGGCTCGCTACATGGGCATACTAGAAAGCATAATGAAGCTAAGGGAAGAAAAAGAAATATTTATATAAATAAATGGATTGATGGTTAGAGTTGAAATTCCAAAAATCTTCACTATCACAAAGTGCATATAATCTAGGTTATTGAAGGATAAAGTATTCTATTCAATTTTGAATTACTTACTTTAATTGAAAACAAGCTTGCATATAATTAAGTTTAAGAAAGAATAATTTTTTGTCGACTTATGATCTTAGATCGCTTAAATTTTTGAAATAATATTTTTAAAACTTATCTCTCTTGCAAATACATTTTCAAAACACTAACTTTTATTTTCTTTCTTTATAGATTTTGTGGGTGCAATCCGGTGATCACCCTTAAAAGACAAAACTCCTCCTCTAGGGGAAACCCAGAGGTTTATGTTGGCCTAGATGCCTTCCACTCTAGTTTTGATGATGATTAACTCATGTAGTTATAGTTTACTAATAATCTTGTGGTGTTTAGTTTTAGATACTTAACCAAGATATTAGCAGGTGATTAGCTTCAACAAAGGTGTTTTGGAGCTTTCACATGGTGATTCAAGAGCCCTGATCAGCATGATTCTGTCACATTTTCATACCCATATTTATCTATCATTTGTTTATATATAATGCTACTCGGGTATTTTTAGTCTATTTTGCAGACAAAGTTATTAGGAGAAGACTGGACCACAAAAGACTCTTTCAAGTTCGTAAAGCGCATTAAAAGGAGTTGAAGGCAAGATAGGAGGCTTACATTGCTGGGATCAACGTCTAAAACTGAGATCAAAGAAATTTACGAACAACTCGGAAGAGTTCGAGGCCAGTTGAAAAAAAAAAAACAAAACGCAATTTTGAAGAAGTCGGGGCTTAAACGCAAAATGGACAGAGATGTAAAAGTGCAAAATTAATATAATAATTCTCCTTGTAATTTTGTTACTGTTTTGAACTTTTATGTAAAATAATCAAAACCCTAAGCCTATAAATAGCCAAGGCTAGGGTTTTGAGAGGGGGTTTTTTTTTTCTTTTCACCTGTACGTACATTTTCTAGATCGGAAATTTTGAGGCTTTCATTTTTTTCTCTGCATCAAATTCTCGTTCACGTTATTATTTTCGTTCTTGTTTTGTTTTAATTGATTCATCAAAAGCCTCTCTCCGTTTTCTCTTTGCATCACAACAACTCCATCATCAAAAAGAAAAAAAAAGAAAAGAAGAGAGCTTGGGCGCGCCCATCCCTGTCACAGGCGCCCAAGCCCCAAAAGAAAAAAAAAGAAAAAGAAAGACAAAGAGAGAGGCACCTGCGCCTGCCTCTCTCTTTGCTCACAGTACAGGCCAGGCGCCCTTGGCGCATTCAATTTGAAGACAAGGCGCCTACTTGGCGCCTTGTGATTGGGACACAGCGCCCAAGGGCGCCCAGTTTGAAGAGGAAGGTGCAGGTGCAGGTCCTGTGGCTACTGCATGGTAAGGTTTTGATTTTATTTATTTATTTATTTTTAATTAGTTTCATTAGTTTAATTAATTAGAGTTTCAGTTAATTGTTTAATTAAATTTAGATAGTTTTAAACTGATTTAATTAGTTTAGTTTATTGTAGTTTTATCATGAGTAGCTAATTCACTGCAAGCGCTTAGGGGAGATGAACCTAGACTTAATTCTTGTAGACCGAGTCATTCTCCTATTTATGACTGTATGCACACCAATTGACCTACTATTTTTAGGAAATTAATTTCTTGAATAATTAGATTTTTGACAGGCTATGTATTGGGGGTTAATGGTTCATGCTTAGAGCTTTATTGCCTTATGTTATTTGTTTAATTTAGTTAATTTATCTTTGATGGACTATGTAACTGGATAATAGCTTGTGCTTAAATCTAGTGTTCAGAATTAATGTGTCTCTTAGACATAGAGATTTGGTGTGTACTACAAACTGGTATGGAGACCAAGATTGACCACTTGATGTTAGTTTAGGGGATTCGACCCTAGGTTCTTGACTTTTCTTTTATTATAATTAGTTCACATAACTCACAAATCCACAAATTTTTGATCAATTCGTCTAGAAGTGCTGAAACCAAAAGAACCACCTGTCCCTGTGGACCGACCCTCAAGTGCTACATCGAACGACCGTGCACTTGCGGTTATTTAAAACGAGGAGACAGAATCTCCCCATCAAGTTTTTGGCGCCGTTGCCGGGGATCGGTGTCCTCTTTTGTCTTAGCACGTCTACTAAAAAAAATAAATAAAAAATTAATTAAAAAATTTCAGTGCGACCCAAGCATCACATATTCCAACTCAACTCCTACGCTGATACATGTCAGCTTGGGAACGTGACTCAAAAGGACAGCATAGATACGAACAAGATCAAGATGACTGACCCTGTTCCACCAATGGTCCTTATGGACTGATGTTACCCTCCTCGATCATCACACCCGTCATGCATCAGATTGTCAGAAGCCACTGAGAACAACTACGAGTTGAAGCCACAATATATCACTATGCTCCCCAAATTCTCCGGACTGGAATCTGAAGATGCATATATGTTCATCAATGAATTTGAGGAGGTGTGCGCAATGATGAAAATTAGGCAGCTGAGTGAAGATGGAGTCAAACTAAGGTTCATCCCTTTATCACTCAGGGACAATGCAAAAAAGTGGCTTTACAGCATCACAACAAACTCAATTACTACATGGGCGGAGTTTGTTGCAATTTTTCTGAAAAAATTCTTCCCAATGCACAAGACTGCACGGATTCAATCTGAGATCAATCAATTCAGACAACGGGACAAAGAACCATTTTGGAGATATTTAGAAAGGTTTAAGGACCTTCTAGCTCAGTGTCCCCATCATGCCATAGAAAAGTGGCGTCTCTGTCAAATTATCTACGAGGGTGTTGATTACAACTCGAAAACTCTTCTTGAATCCATGAGCCACGGTGACTTCATGAGGATGACAGATGATGATGCATGGATATTCCTCGAAGAGATGGTAGAGAAAACAATGCAGTGGAAAGGGTTTAATGAGAAGCCACCAACTACAAACTCAACCACCACATCGAGGAGTGGCATACATTCGATCGAAAACTCCATTGCAACTGAAGCAAAGATGGCCGCACTGATGAGAAGGGTTGAAGTGTTGGAAAGCAAGGGGACTCCTCCTCAGCAGTTCGATCAAGTGAATCAGACCTCTGCACCAAGTTGCTTTAACTGTCAATCTCCAACTCATGTCATGGAAGATTGCCCATTCCATCCAAACCCACAAATGAATTGTCAAGGACAACAGTTAAACGCCACTTATCAGCGACAAAGGAATGATCCATATGCACCAACATACAATCCAGGGTGGAAGAATCACCCTAACCTTTCATGGAATCAAGGAGGAGGAACTCAAGGAGGGGCAACAAGCACCTCTCAACCAAGCGGTTCACAGTACACGAGGCTAAACACATTCAAGTATCAACAACAACAACCGGCCTTTGTGGCATCGCAATCCACTCCAACATATGCAAATCCATCAATGCCGCCACCAGGATTTGGGAGTGATTAAAAGTTAAACACCATGGAGAAGAACTTCAACTCATATATGCAATCGACAAATCAGATGTTGCAGTCTAATCAACAAGCCATACAACAACTCACGCTGCAAATGAGTAAGATGTCGTCTCAAATGAGTGAAAGGGAAAGAGGGACCTTTCCCAGCCAACCTGAGATTAATCCTAGAGATACCAGAGCAAATTCGTCCAGTCATGCTCAAATCAATGCAATTCATACTTTGCGATCTGGAAAGAAAGTTGACAATCAGGTGATGCCTGACCAAACCAATTCCTCTCTCCCCATGGCTAATCCATCATCTTCTGGCTCAGATCAGTCTGAAGATAAAGAAATTGAGCAAATCACTGATCCTCCTTATGATCCACCAACTCCATTTCCTAACCGATTAAAACCGAAGAAACACACGGCGCAGATGGAGAAGATTCTAGAAATCTTCAAGCAAGTGAAAGTGAATGTTCCTCTTCTTGACGCTATTGAACAAGTCCCATCCTATGCTAAATTTTTGAAGGACTTGTGCACTAAGAAGAAAGCACATCAAACGTCGAAGAAGGTCTTTCTAGGAGCAAATATCAGTGGAATAATCCAGAATAGCATTCCAGTGAAATATAAGGACCCTGAATGTCCAACTATTTCCTGTACAATTGGAACAACTGTTATTGACAAGGCGCTATTAGACTTAGGGGCGAGTGTAAATTTTCTTCCTTACTCGGTTTACAAGCAGTTAGGAGTGGGTGAGTTGAAACCCACAAAGGTCACTCTACAACTAGCTGACAGGTCAGTTAAAGTTCCATTAGGAGAGATTGCGGATGTGCTAATTAAGGTCGGTGAATTTATCTTTCCAGTTGATTTTGTCGTCCTTGAAACTGCACCGGTGGAAAACCCGAGAGGGAAAATTCCTGTGATTCTTGGCCGACCTTTCCTAACTACTTCAAATGCTTTGATTAATTGTCATAGTGGGTTGATGAAACTCACTTTTGGTAATATGACAATCGATCTTAATATTTTCAACCTAGGGAACCAACCAAGTGTTCACCCTGACCAGCCTTGTGATGTCAACTGGATCCAAGGGTTACCAAGTGCACATTTCGAATATGAAGGATCTGACATCAAGTATATTGATCAAGAGTCAGATTTTGATGAAGTAGAAAGCTGGTTTGATGAGATAAACCAACATGTCAGTCAGGTTTCATTACAATGGTGAGAATCGTATCTTGAGCCAAGTTGTGCAGTGTCTATACCCCGACCTTGTTTACCTGAGGAAGAACCATTTAAGTTAGAATTTGAACCCTCGTTGAATGCTCATCAGGATAATGTGATTCATGACATGCAAAATAATCATAGTGATGATAACTACAGGAGGCCAGATTCTGAGAATATATTTCGAAGTTTTGAAGAAATCTTTGATGATGAATTCAAGATGTATGAGGAAGCTCAACAAGAAATGCAACTCAACAATGATCATGGTGAATCTGATTTAGCGGACTCTAATCAGAGTTTTGAAGATATTTGTAATGAAGAGATAAGGATATTTGAAGAATTAGAGCTAGTCATAAACTCTAAGTGTCTCGACTCATATCTTGAACCTTTCATTAAGGAGTGTGCACCCCAGTCTCATCCACCTGTGGAGGAGCCACCTGAGCCAGACCCGTGGTTAGCAAAGTTGAGATAAATATGATTCATGGCATGTCTAGAATTCATATTAATGAAAATCCTATGAGCCACTTCAAGCAAGCTGAGTGGATATTTGACAATAAAAGTGTGTTCTGTGAGTACAAAAACTTTTGCTCAAGCCACAATAAGAAAATGAGATGGGATAATGACACTAAAGATAATAGTAGAGCATGCGAGGATGATTATAACAATGATGTTGCTGAGTTGGTTAAACATGAGGGAAATGAAAATGATACGGAGCCGAGTGCTTATGTTAAGAGAGTGAGTTCTCTGTATAACTGGCTAAAAAGAAGAAAATGGAAGAAAAAGAAGTTAAGGAAGAGGAGTATGAAAATCAAGTTTGACGGAGGTTGTGCTGAAATGATGAAGGATTCTAATAGTCATGTCAACTCATTGAAGAGAACCCACCTCGAAAGTGGAAAGCAATCAAGGGGAAGGAACCATCATAGCTTAAGGCAGGTGTGAGGGAAGATGTAACTTTATACATTTGTATATTAATTTTAATCTTATTTATTTATTATTTTTTCTTTTCTTTTTTCTTTTGAGTGTGTGAGTCTTTATATTTCTCTTTTAGTCAATTGAGTCAATGTAGTTTTGGTGTCTAAAGAGTTGTTTTATGTATCTTTTTCTCTAACCTTGGTGCCAAGATTATTATAAGTGATTACAGGATAAGCGGGGATGCACACACATGGAGTGATTTTGGTTGCTTCTACAACTAGATTTTTCAGTGCACTGTGAGTACTTCTAATTTCAGCATATTTGTTTCATACATTTTACTCATGTACGCTTGAATTGGATGCTTTATTCTGTGATTGTGTACACGTATGTGGATGTATGTATTTTATGCTATATTCATTCTATCTCTGTATTCAAGTATATGCATGAGGACATGGCACAGTTTAGGTGTGGGGGGGAAGATTCACATATTTCTTTTGTTTTAGGAGTCCTTTTGGTTTTGTTTTAGTTTTAGGGTTTTCACTTTATTTCTCTTTTCTTTCTTTATTTAGAGTCTTAAAAAAAATTTAAAAAAAATTGTGAAAAATTTGAAATTTTTTTGCAAATAATTAGTTAGTATGTGAGTGATTTACTATCCATGAGTGGATTTTAAGGGTAAGATCAAGATGAAAGAATTATAAAGTCTTAAAATAAAGATTAGAATCTAAAACGGACATACCATCTAAACTTAGTCTACGTGATTATGTACCCAATAGCACTTACACTATTAGTTTATAGGCTTGGGATATTGATTGCAACTAAAAAAAAGAAAAAAAATTTATTATATAGTAAAATAAATATTAATAAGTCTTGTCTTGTGGCCTCAGTTGCTTGAGTAATTAAGTCCGTAGGAGTGTTTTTACACTTATTGTCCTAAGACCATCTGGTTTGGGAGCATTGGCCCATAGCTCGCTATATGAGTAGCTAAGAAAGCCTAATAGGACAAGACACTATAAAAATATAATAATATTGATTATCAATTAGCTAGGTACCTTGGCCTCAGGAAGCCTTGGTATCTACGCGAAAGATAGTTAAAAAAAAAAGAAGAAAAAATTTTGTTATCAAAAAAAAAAAAAGAGGAAAGTTGCAATTAAATATTCCTAAGCTTAAGACTACATCACGATCACGGGGTACATAGGATCTGAAACTTAGGACAGGTGGTGTAAAGTTTTGGATTTGAGACTTTATTTTATAGCCAATATGATTTCTTGAAATGAGGTTTTACTTGAAAATGAAACTCTTGGAAATTGATGATCTTACTAACTAGCTAACAAAAAAAATTGAATTGTTTTTCTTTTCTTGATTTTCGGTTATCCTTATTTTACTTTTATTTATTTCTTAATCTCTAACTTTCTTGGATTTTGTGGGTGTAATCCACTGAAAACCCTCACGAGACAAAACTCGTCCTCTAGGGTAACCTAGGGGTTTAACGACTTGTTGCACATGCTAAGTGCAATCGTGATTCTTACGAAAGTGAGTTAGAGTAATTTAGTTTTTCTTTTTCTTTTATAAGTTTTGCTCGGGGACTAGCAAAAGATAGGTGTGGGGGTATTTGATCAGCATGATTCTGTCACATTTTCATACCCATATTTATCTATCATTTGTTTATAAATAATGCTACTCGAGTATTTTTAGTCTATTTTGCAGACAAAGTTATTAGGAGAAGACTGGACCACAAAGACTCTTTCAAGACAGTAAAGCGCATTAAAAGGAGTTAAAGGCGAGATAGGAGGCTTACATTACTGGGATCAACGTCTAAAACTGAGATCAAAGAAATTTACGATCAACTCGGAAAAGTTCGAGGCCAGTTGAAAAAAAACAAAACGCAATTTTGAAGAAGTCGGGGGCTTAAACGCAAAATGGACAGAGATGTAAAAGAGCAAAATTAATTTAATAACTCTCCTTGTAATTTTGTAACTGTTTTGAACTTTTATGTACAATAATCAAAACCCTAAGCCTATAAATAGCCAAGGCTAGGGTTTTGAGAGGGGGTTTTTTTTCTTTTGACCTGTACGTACATTTTCTAAATCGGAAATTTTGAGGCTTTCATTTTTTTCTCTGCATCAAATTCTCGTTCACGTTATTATTTTCGTTCTTGTTTTGTTTTGATTGATTCATCAAAAGCCTCTCTTCGTTTTCTCTTTGCATTACAACAACTCCTCCATCATCAAAAAGGAAAAAAAAAAAGAAGAGAGCTTGGGCGCGCCCATCCCTGTCACAGGCGCCTAAGCCCCAAAACAGGAAAAAAAAAAGAAAGACAAAAGAGAGAAGATTCACATATTTCTTTTGTTTCAGGAGTCTTTTTGGTTTTGTTTTAGTTTTAGGGTTTTCACTTTATTTCTCTTTTCTTTCTTTATTTAGAGTCTTAAAAAAAATTGTGAAAAATTTGAAAATTTTCTGCAAATAATTAGCTAGTATGTGAGTGATTTAGTATCCATGAGTGGATTTTAAGGGTAAGATCAAGATGAAAGAATTATAAAGTCTTCAAATAAAGATTAGAATCTAAAACGGACATACCATCTAAACTTAGTCTACGTAGTTATGTACCCAATAGCACTTACACTATTAGTTCATAGGCTTGAGATATTGATTGCAACTAAAAAAAAAGAAAAAAAAAATTATTATATAGTAAAATAAATATTAATAAGTCTTGTCTTGTGGCCTCAGTTGCTTGAGTAATTAAGTCCGTAGGAGTGTTTTTACACTTATTTTCCTAAGACCATCTGGTTTGGGAGCATTGGCCCAAAGCTCGCTATATGGGTAGCTGAGAAAGCCTAATAGGACAAGACACTATAAAAATATAATAATTTTGATTATCAATTAGCTAGGTACCTTGACCTCAGGAAGCCTTGGTATCTACGCGAAATATAGTTTAAAAAAAAGAAGAAGAAAAAAATTTTGTTATCAAAAAAAAAAAAGAGGAAAGTTGCAATTAAATATTCCCAAGCTTAAGACTACATCACGATCACGGGGTACATAAGATCTGAAACTTAGGACAGGTGGTGTAAAGTTTTGTATTTGAGACTTTATTTTATAGCCAATATGATTTCTTGAAATGAGGTTTTACTTGAAAATGAAACTCTTGAAAATTGATGATCTTACTAACTAGCTAACAAAAAAAATTGAATTGTTTTTCTTTTCTTGATTTTCGGTTATCCTTATTTTACTTTTATTTATTTCTTAATCTCTAATTTCTTGGATTTTGTCGGTGTACTCCACTGAAAACCCTTACGAGACAAAACTCGTCCTCTATGGTAACCTAGGGGTTTAACGGCTTGTTGCACATGCTAGGTGCAACCGTGATTCCTACGAAAGTGAGTTAGAGTAATTTAGTTTTTCTTTTTCTTTTTATAAGTTTTGCTCGAGGACTAGCAAAAGATAGGTGTGGGGGTATTTGATCAGCATGATTTGTCACATTTTATACCCATATTTATCTATCTTTTGTTTATAAATAATGCTACTCTGGTATTTTTAGTCTATTTTTCAGACAAAGTTATTAGGAGAAGACTGGACCACAAAAGACTCTTTCATGACTGTAAAGCGCATTAAAAGGAGTTGAAGGCGAGATAGGAGGCTTACATTGCTGGGATCAACGTCTAAAACTGAGATCAAAGAAATTTACGATCAACTCGGAAGAGTTCGAGGCCAGTTGAAAAAAAACAACAAAACGCAATTTTGAAGAAGTCTGGGGCTTAAACGCAAAATGGACAGAGATGTAAAAGTGCAAAATTAATTTAATAATTCTCCTTGTAATTTTGTAACTGTTTTGAACTTTTATGTAAAATAATCAAAACCCTAAGCCTATAAATAGCCAAGGCTAGGTTTTTGAGAGGGGGTTTTTTTTTTCTTTTCACCTGTACGTACATTTTCTAGATCGAAAATTTTGAGGCTTTCATTTTTTTTCTCTGCATCAAAATTTCGTTCACGTTATTATTTTCGTTCTTGTTTTGTTTTGATTGATTCATTAAAAGCCTCTCTCCGTTTTCTCTTTGCATCACAATAACTCCTCCATCATCAAAAAGAAAAAAAAAGAAAAGAAGAAAGCTTGGGCGTGCCCATCCCTGTCACAGGCGCCCAAGCCCCAAAAGAAGGAAAAAAAAAAAGACAAAAGAGAGAGGCGCCTGCGCCTGCCTCTCTCTTTGCTCACAGTGCAGGCCAGGCGCCCTTGGCGCCTTCAATTTGAAGACAAGGCGCCTACTTGGCGCCTTGTGTTGGGACAACAGCGCCCAAGGGGCGCCCAGTTTGAAGAGGAAGGTGCAGGTGCAGGTCCTTCTGCTACTGCAAGGTAAGGTTTTGATTTTATTTATTTATTTATTTTTAGCTAGTTTCATTAGTTTAATTAATTAGAGTTTCAGTTAATTGTTTAATTAAATTTAGATAGTTTTAAACTGATTTAATTAGTTTAGTTTATTGTAGTTTTATCATGAGTAGCTAATTCACTGAAGCGCTTAGGGGAGATGAACCTAGACTTAATTCTTGGGGACCGAGTCATTCTCCATTTATGACTGTCTGCACACCAATTGACCTACTACTTTTAGGAAATTAATTTCTTGAATAATTAGATTTTTGACAGGCTATGTATTGGGGGTTAATGGTTCATACTTAGAGCTTTATTGCCTTATGTTATTTGTTTAATTTAGTTAATTTATCTTTGATGGACTATATAACTGGATAATAGCTTGTGCTTAAATCTAGTGTTCAGAATTAATGTGCCTCTTAGACATAGAGATTTGGTGTGTACTACAAACTGGTATGGAGACCAAGATTGACCACTTGATGTTAGTTTAGGGGATTCGATCCTAGGTTCTTGACTTTTCTTTTATTATAATTAGTTCACATAACTCACAAATCCACAAAATTTTTGATCAATTCGTCTAGAAGTGCTGAAACCAAAAGAACCACCTGTCCCTGTGGACCGACCCTCAAGTGCTACATCGAACGACCGTGCACTTTCAGTTATTTAAAATGAGGAAACAGAATCTCCCCATCAAGCCCGAGCGTCAATTTCATACCTAGCACTTGTTTGGAGTCAAGCTCGGTGGATCACGTTTGGATCGAGTCGACTTGGAGACGGCACTCTATAAGAAGACTTCGGTACATTGTTTAGTCTATAGTTTAGATCCATTGTTAAAAATTGATAGTGTGATATGCTCATGTTCACAACACACACACTTGTTTAAGTTTCATGTTTCAGTTTTCAGTTTTTGGTTTAACCGATCTTAGTTTTCATGAATAGATAGAATCAAAACAAGTTTACATGGTTTAATGGATATTAGATTTGTTCTATATACATGTATGCTTCAACTATTTATACAAACTTAGTTTGATAATCTATTTCATGAGTTTGTTGTTTTGGTATTTTAACAAAATGTATTTTTGGATTTTAAGTCAAAAACATTGATATATATATATATATATATATATATATATATATATATATATATATATATATATATATATATATATATATATATATCTTTCATGTATATTGGGTTATATCCATATACAACATGCTTCAAGTTGTTTCAATATCATGTTTTTGTATTTTTATAAGTTTATAGAAAAACTGTATTTTCCTTTAGAAGTTTGGTTTCTAGAAAATACCGTTTTTGGTTTTTGGCAAAATTTGTAAGTCACAAAAATGGTTCAAATTGTTTGAAAAATGTGTTGAATTTTTTCACACATGTTGTATTTCAAAGAGTATTTAAAAACTTATTTTTGTGGATTTTTGGAGAATTTTATCGGATTTATTTGATAAATAAAAACTCAGTTTTCAAGTCCTATAATCAGCCCTGCCAGGCTCTGGCGGTCGACCGGGCTGGTCGACCGGACCCAGAGTCGGTCGGCCAGACCGATCCGAACCCAGAGTCGGTCGACCAGACCGGTCGACCGACGTGCACAAGAACGTGCACGCAGGCCAGCCCTTTGGGCCGGTCGACCGACTGAAGGCAACCCACTCTCGGGTTGTCCCGATCGACCGAGCGATCGACCGGCTAGAAAGCAACTGCTCTCTGGTTCTGGGCACGGTCGACCGGGCGGTCGACCGGCACGCTCAACGGTCATATTTTTTACCATTGGCTGGTCGACCGGAAAGTAAAAAACTGACCTTTCTGCCAGCCAACGAGCAGAATTGTTTGGGGCCTATTTATACCCCGTTTGAGGTTGGTTTTTTATAAGACTTCCAAGAGCAAAATTCTCCTATTCTCTAGTGTTTAATTCCTAGTTTTCAAAAGAGTTTTTGGGTTCAAAGTTTCCATCTTTATTTGTTTTGAAGTGTTGGAAAATTCAAAGAAAAAGAGAGTATTTGGGAATTGGTTTTTGATCTCTATTTCAATATCTATCTTGTGATTTTCCCAAGTATTTTTCTTTGTTGCTTTCATTTCCAAACATTTTATTTTCTCACTTGAGCTTATCATATATACCTATCTATTAGGATCTTTGTTTAGTGAGAAAGAGATTGGTTTGTGATCTTTTGATCACTAAGTTGTAAACCCTCCTACTTTGTGTTATCTTTCTTGTGTAGAGGTTGATTTTGGAGTGGTGGCTTTGTGCCCTACCACTCTAGTGAGAGGTTGATTGGTGTTTGGCTTTGTGCCCATCCCTCAAGTGTGAGGTGATTGATTTGTGGTGGATTTGTGCCTAGCCTCTAAGTGTAGAGGTTGTGTTTGTAACTGAGAGAGGAGTTGTGTACTCCCAGTTGTATTGCCCCAAATCCTCAGTGGAGGTTCCCTATGTGGGAGTCCTGTGTGGACAATTTAGTGGAAATCCTTCTGTGTGAAGGTGGGGACGTAGAGCTGTGTGCTCGAACCTCGAAATATATCTCAGTGTTTGCGTTTGATCCATTGACTCTAACTCTCTCTTTTACTTTGTGCATTGCATCATATTGCCATATCATATTTATACTTGTGTTGTTTGTGTGTGCCTCACTTGTGTTTAACCAAGAGAGCTTCATATAGTACCTCAACTCTTATTCAGAAGAATCAAAAGGAGTTAGTCCAGAGCCCTTCATCGGGAATTCGGCTACACTCGTTGGTTACATTAAGTGTGTTGCAATTTAGGTTTTAATTTTCGCATTTTGTTCATTAGATTAGCCGTACACCTATTCACCCCCCCTCTAGGTGTACTTACAGTTTAACGGCTTATTGGACATGCTCAGTGCAATCGTATCACCTGGGAAAGTGGTGTAATAACATTGTAGTTTAGTTTCTCTTTTTTGGTCTTGTTTTGATTGGGACGACCAAAAGATAAGTGTGGGGGGTGATTAGTCTACGATTCTGCATCATTATATCAAATTTTCCTACTGATATAGAAATAAAATGATGCTTCTCCCTTATGTTTTAGTCTATTTTGCATATAATCAAGAGTCTAGGGGCAAATGAGTAATAAGAGCCTAATTAAATCCAATTTTGGGTAATTAATCTAATTTCTTGAAGGCCAAGCTAGAGAGCTTTTCGAAGATGCATTGGATCCAAAATTTCGAGTGAATCTGACGAAAATTCAGATCCAAATACCCAAATCTGAGACCATACATAAGCTTCTCAAGACCAAACGAAGACATGGACCAAAACCACGGACCTGAGTCCTTGGTTTTGCACAGATCCGTAAGGATCCTTGGGATCCACTGCAATTTAGTGGAGGCCCGTGTCAATTTTCAATGTGTAGCCTCGTCTCGTCTTCTGGAACCTCCTTCTGCCTATAAATATCCCTGCAGAGACCTGAGACGGGAGTAGAACAACGAGTAGGCTAGATTTTCTCTCTTCTAGTTGTAGAGTAGGATTTTCTTCTTCTTTTCTTTTGAATTTTTTTCTTTCTTTTTAGATATTGTAGTAGGGGTGAGTTGATTTTGAAGAGAGAGAGAGAGAAATTGATGTAATAGAGAGTAACAGTTTATGTAAAGGTGTCTACTTTCTTCACAGTTATAATCTTCTCTATCTTCTACATGATGCTTAGCTAGTTTCTTCTCATGACAATCTAACTACTAACCACTAACTAGCTAACCACTTACTGGATAATCCACATGAATCTAATAACCTCATCTAGGCCTTGCTCTTTTTAAAGTCATTGATGGTTCATGATGATAGATCTAACATTCTAAAATCTAACCACTGACAAGTTAACTTGCAAAGTCTTCTTTATTTCATGCTCACCTCTACTTGGTATTGATGATCTAATGGTACCTTGTACTTTGTTGTTTCACATCACCGTTTCATCGCCTTCCCCACCTATCACTTCTGGCTTTCTTTTCTTTTTCTTTTTCTCTTTCTTAAACAAGTAAGAATTTGTTAACATAATACGTGACTAAGAACTGTTAATATTTCTATCATCCCTGTGGATTCGACTCATTAAGCCAATGCTATAACGGAAGAATTGAGGGAACATTAGCACGCACGCTTTTACATTGATTTAAAAACACATGTTTTCAAGTGCTGGGCTTTCCCCTGATCATAGATGATTGGTAGTGAAAAGTGCATTTTTATCATGACATTTACCATCACATTTTCATATTTATTCATATAATTCTGCACATTTACTAATATTTTATGATTTATTGTGTGCAGGCCTTGAGTTCTTATTTTAATAATAAATAAAGCCTAAAAGAAGCCCAAAAGCCCAAATCCAAGCCCAAGTGCAAAAGTGCAATTACAAAATGTCAAAAGTGCAAATACACAAGGGCCAAAGTTGCAAATATTAAAGAAGAGGGAAGGATAGACTTCTATTCAACCCTAAAAACTTGCAGATGAGGATAAAAGCCAAAGAAGGAGAATTTAAGATCACAAATTCGTGGATAAAAGATTTGGGATCTAGGTAACTTGATTCCCAAGTTATATCCAAATCTAAAGATTAAGAGCCAGGATGCAGCTTCCAGAAGGAAACGACCAGATGGACAGACCAGGAGAAGCCACGCGCCAAAGCGCATGGCCAGCCGCCACCATAAGGCCGCGAAAACGCGGCCCAAGCCGCGTTTCCGCGGCTATCCAGTCATATCCAGGGAACCGCCTTCGTGGGAGAGTTGTGTTGGGACTCTACCTCCTTCTACACCTATAAATACCCCCTGCAGTGCAACCGAGAAGAGCGTCCGAGCCAGAGGGCCAAATCTAGGGTTTTAGGCTTTCTTCTTTCTTGTAGTTTAGGTTTTCTTTGCTTTTTGTAATTTTTATGTAACAAAGAGTGGAGGAAGCTTTCATGGAGGAAAGGAGTACATGCTTGTACTAAGGTGACAGCGGTGTAAGCCTACTTTTCTTCCATTGTTAATGAAATCCACTTGAGGTTTATTTTTTTTATTTTATGTTCTTTTATTCTTGTTTAATCTTGTGTTCTTTTATTCTTGTTTTCTTCTGTTTTCTCTCTAATGTCTTGTGAACCATGAGACCCAATTGCGTTGAGACTGCCTTGCCGAAGAAGAGCCCTTGATGGCCTATGGAGATGAACAAACCTTTGTTAGTTTGTCTTTTATTTTCGTAGTGTAGATTAGGAAGGTGGACGATCCTATATGCCATACTTGTACGTCTTCCAAGAGAAGGTAAGTCATCGCACGGATCAAAGGTAAGCAGATTGAAGAGGTATGTATGTATAGTTTTCTTTCTTTCTAATTCTAGTTTAGATCTCCATCTCTCTCCAATTTCTTTCAACATCTCATTGTAAATATCACTTCTAATTTTTCATCTTCTTTCTTTCTAACTGTAAATAAATTGATAAAAACTTTAGAGATAACTTATTGACAAAGCTTCCATCGCTAGTCCCTCCCTGAGGATCACGACCCGCATAGCCATTGCTACCGCGGATTCGAATTGAGCACCTTGCACAACTTGTTCTAAATCTAATATTCTTTATTTTTGCGTGCAGGAATAACTCAATCAATAGACCTTAGACATAGATGACTCCTAACTAGTTAGACTGTCCGCGGCGGGGGGACGGGGGAGAGGGGTGGGGTATATTGCAGAATCTGACCACAAGTTAATCGGCCAAGTAGGGGCAAGACCAGTGAAAAGTATCAGTGCTTATGCAACGGGCCTAATTATGCCAATCCACTATTCTTCGAGGTTTCACCTCTCAAACTCAAACTTTGATACTGATTTGGCAAGAATCAAATTCTACTCAACTTTCCCCTTAGGTCAGTCTCCTATTAAATCCGAGATGCCCCTAGGACCAACGTCTACTCAGTTTTAAGTTAGACTTGGGTTAGTGAGTGAGGAGATTATTGTGGGATAAAGGAGGGTAATGACTTTTCCAGCTTATCTTTTTTAAGGATATGCCCTTAATTCAGTTTAGTGCAATGTGTACATGTATATGAAAAGCAAGTAAATAATTCAAAAGTGTTCTTATACTACATACTATGCACACATACATTTGCTCTAGGACTCTTCAACAGTAAATAGAAAATGTAATGAAATAGACACGTGCCTAAATGCAAAGTCTAAACCATTTTTAGCATTTACGCACACCAAGTTACCGTTGATTTAGACAGTATGTGCTGAGTATATTAAATGAGAAAATAAAGCATGCAGATGCTAAATATTTGAAGTTCTGTCACCTTGCAAAAAACTTGGTGACTAGTCCTCTCAGATTGCCACGTGCGCATCAATACTGAGGTCTTCTGCGCTCTGCTTTTTAGAGCAAAGTCCAGAGACACTTATATGTCCACTGCAGCTTTTGTTTCCTTGATATCAGTCACTGCACACCAAGAATAGAGAAAAAAGTTAACCAATAAAATAAATAAAAAGAGAGTTACTTACCGTCCCTCCCCATCAACAACGCCAAAATTTGATTGAGGTTAAACCTACACAGAACAATATAGAATTTCAGAACTTAATAATAAAAGTGCAAGGTACAATGCTACCGCGATAAAAACTGACCATGCGGGTTGTGATCCACAAGGAGGACTTGCGATGGAAGCTTTTAGTAAGTCCTCTTTTAGTTCACTAACAATAGTTAAAGTTCTTCTCTTAGTTCTTATAAAAAAAGAAAAAAAGAGTCTCTATTGTTAAGTTAAGAAGAACGTGATAGGTTGAGAAGATGGAGAAAATAGAACATGGGTTTATACAAAGAAAGTGAAATAGTAAAGAGTTGGTATTTTTGAAATCATTTTCTAAACCTATAAATGAGAATAAAGAAAAGCTAAATAAAACACTTATCTCTTTGGCACTTGCTTACATTTGATCCATATCGACGATGTACCTTGGCTTGAAGGCGATCAAAACATGACATATAGGATCTTCCCTATTTTCATTCTAAACTACGAAATGAAGGAGCAAGCTACACTAACAAAGAAATGGCTATCCATCACTATAAGTCATCAATGGCACTTCCAAGAAGAAAGCAAATTCGAGGCTGTGGAAGTCATTTGGATTTATAAACATAGAAGAGAGAAGTAAAAGAAAAAAAGAGTAAAGAAAAAAGAAACTATGATTCGATTCAAATAACAAAGAAAGAAAAGAAGACTTACTTACACCAATGTTATCCTCAGTACAAACTTCACTCTCATTCCTCCATGAAACTCTCCTCTCCTCTCAGTTACATAAAGTAAAACAAAAATTAAATAAAAAAAAAGTAAAAACTTAAGCTACAGACTAAAGTACAGATTAGCCTATACTCTATGCTGAATCGTCCCCTGTAGCCTCAAAATTTTTAGGTATTTATAGCAAAATTGTAATGGGGAGAGTGTCTGAAGATAGGGGGAGCAAACTCTCCCCCTTATCTCACCAAACGGTCGCTGATCCGCGGTTTTGGCCACAGATCCGCGGCCTTAATGTGGCCAATTGGCCACATCTAGGGGGAGCAGATCATGGGTTGAATCTTTTTTCCAGGTAGAGCAGATCCAGGGGGAGCTAGACTTTCCGTTTGAACTTCTAATTTTGATGATTCTTTATTGATCTTCGGTTAACTAACTAGATTCATGAAAATTCCAGTTTAACTGCTCTTCATTTAGTGTTATCTTCTTGAATTGCACTGATCTTCAGCTGGAATTGCCTTTATCTCTTTGATCTGAATTTCAGTGGGCTTTGGGCTTGTTTTCTATCCTCTTTCATTTAGTAAAGGCCCTGCAAATAATTAGACAAAAAAGATAACTAAAGTAAAGTTTATTAAATAATAAACATGGGAATGATCAGTAACCAATCAATGTCGCCGGCAGGAGGTAAGACGGTGACATCGGTCTCTGACGAACATGATCGGGGCGAAACTAGCACTCAAAAACGCGTGTGTTATGAAATCAATGTAAAAGCTCGTATGTGCTAATGTGCCCTCGATGCTTTCGTTATAGCATTGGCTCAACGGGTCAAATTCATAGGGACGGGAGGTGATAGAAGCATTAACAGTTTTTTATTCACTTTTATGTTAACAGTTCTTCTTTGTTAAAAGAATTAGAAAAAGAAAGTGAAAAGAAAAGAAAAGGAAAACAAGTATGTGGTAGGTGGAGAAGGCGATAAAAACGGTGATGTGAAAACAAAATAAGAAGTGGTTTGGAAAACAAATAGGAAAGAAGATGAAGCTTGTGGTAAAGAAAATGAAAACAAAGACAAACAAAGAAGCGGTGAAAACAACAATAAAAAGATACTTTGAAAATAGTTTTTTTAAAACAAGATAAAAGAAAACTCATGGATATTAACTACTAATTGCTCCACTAACCATGCTAACCTCTTAGTGATAGTTACCTCAAATGGATCCTTGGCCATCACTAGTCCTTGGCTTCAAGAGACAATACAAAGTATGGTAAATAAGATTGATCTTCTACATTCAAACAACACATCCATACCACATAACAAGTTTAGAAAAGTTAGCCAAGCAACATGTAGAAGATGGAGAAGATTACATTAGAGAAAAAGGAGGCACCTTTACGTAGATTGTCACCATCTATTACATCAATCCCTCTCTATCTCTCTCTGAATCTCTCAGCCCTATTACAAGATCTAAAAACGAAATAACATAACAAAATACAAGAAATGAAGAACACCTACCTACACTACCCTAAAACATAAAAAAATCAGAAACTACTCCTAAAAACGAAAAGCTGCTTCGTTTTAGACCTATACAGGGATATTTATAGGCATAGGAGCCTTCTGGAAGACTAGACGGGGCCACGTGTCGAAAATCGATGCGTGGCCCCACCAATGGGTCGCGGATCCACGGCCAAACCAGGGAGTTAACTCCCTGGTTTTGGTGCGGGGATCCGTCTTGGCTCTAGAAGCTTCTTGGTATATTCTATTTCTGGTAATTTTGCCCGAATATTCATCTAACGTACGCAAGAGTCTAGGTTCGACGTATCTTCTAGATGATCCCTTGCTTGGCCTCCACGAAATTCGGATTTAATTACCCTAAATGGGATTTAATTAAGCTCTTATTACTTCTTTACCCTTGAACTCTTGATTTACCTGCAATAGAGATCAAAACACAGTTTAGACCGATAATTTATTCATAAATCAGTGAGAAAATGCGATATAATAATGCATAATCGAAGACTAATCACACCCCGACACTTATCTTTTGCTCGTCCTGAGCAAAACAAAAAAAGAAAAACTATACTATAAATGTTATTACACCACTTTCGCAGGTGAAGCGATTGCACTGAGCGTGTGCAACAAGCCGTTAAACCTCTAGGTTACCCCTAGAGGAGGAGTGTTATCTCCTGAGGGTTTTTAGCAGATTGCACCCACAAAATCCATAAAGAAAGAAGATAAATGTTAGTATTTTGAAAATGCATTTTGAAAGAGAGACAAGTTTTTAAAATATTTTTGCAAAAATATAAGCGATCTAAGGTCATAAGTCTACCAAAAATCATTCTTCCTTAAATTTAGTCTCTATGCAAGATCTTATCTTCAATTAAGATAAGAATTCAAAATTGAATTGAATATTTTATCTTTCATAAAACCTAGATAATATGCACTTTGTGATAGTGAAGATTTCTGGGATTTCAACCCTAACCATCAAGCCATTTATTTATATATATATATTTTTTTTTTCTTCCCTTAGTTTTCTTAGGCTTTCTAGTTCACCCATATAGCGAGCCTATAACCGATGACTCCCAGACCAGACGGTTTTAGGGCACCAGATGAGAAAACATCCCTCAGGTTTAAGGACTCGAGTAAATAAGGCCACAAAACTAAGGGGGATTATTTATTTCTTTTGATCACCGTTAGGCGTGAATAATCATGCTTCTTGAGGCATAATTATCCAGCTTAATAAGTGATGCTTTATTCATATATATATATATATTATTTTTATTTATTTTTATTTTATGGCATTTTAGGTCTTTGTTTCCATCCCAAAAATGTGTAAGTGCAAATTATCTAAGGCAAAAAATTCAAGATAAAATTATCTCCCCAATCTTTTATGCTTAACCTATAATTTTAAACAAGATCTATTAGTTTAACTAGGTTTAAGATGTCATAATTAAGGTTTCCTTAGTTTCTAAGATCATCTTAATTTTCTTAAAAATAGCTCAAAATTTTGTCTCTTATTTCAAAAAGTTTTTAAAGAAAGAGAAAAATTTCTATACAAAAGAAAATATTTCTAAAAGTATTCTAAAAGAAGTGTAAAAGAAAGAAAATCTAAAAACTCTATGTTAGTAAACCCTCCCCCATACTTATCTCATGCATCGTCCTCAATGCATCGTGATGTATGTATGCATGAGACAAATAGAGAGGGAAGGAAAAATCACCTTAAGGTGGTGGTTCCGGTGGTGATCTGATTGGTCTACGAAATGCGGCCCAATCCAACTTGCGTGGAGTCCGGAGGAACCCATCAGAGACCTCTACAATACAACCCACTAGAAAGATGTATATATTTATGATTTTTATTAAAAATTTAACCCCATCCAATTTCCAAATTTTCAAAATAATTTCAGAGTCAAATTTATCAAGCCCCTTGTCCCAGAATGGAATGATTGATTTGGACTCAGGAAATACAGGAACTAATATCGACTCAGGAAAAAGACTTAAATCAAGTAGAGGTTCGGGAGTCGAGATTGGTTCTGAAAGTGGGTCCAAATCAGGAAGTTGAAACTCAAGTTCATATTCATTTCCCCATGATGGAATGTGACTTTCTAAGATTGGTGATTCAAGTTCAAGAATGACAGGTATGGGAACCAAAACTGACTCTAAAATGTTGCTTAAATTGGGTAACATAACAGGAGTCAATATTGATTCAGGAATTTGAACTGGATCATAAATTTGAGGATCAAAGTCACATTCCTTATTGAGTTCAATTCCATAAAAATGAAAACTTGCCAATTTATCAATGGGACTTTCAAAAGTATGAAATTAGTCAAGTTCAATATGATCATCATAAAAGATTGGTGATTCAATTTCATAATAGATTGGTACAGGATCCAAACTGACTCGGGAAAATGCCTGAATTCAGTTAAAAATGCCTCAGTCAATATTGAATCAGGATGTGAAATTTAATTACTAAGTGGAAGTTCATGATCATATTCATGATCAAGTTCAATTTCAGGTAAAGAATAACTTGCCAAAATGTCAATGGGATTTTCAACATTTGAAGTCTGGTCAAGTTCATATGGGTGTACTGAAATTGAATCTTGATTTTCAAAATGACAAGAGTCCTGGATCAAATCAATAGAGTTTGGGGTAGCTGAATTGATCAAAGGTTGATAAGATAGAGTTTCCTCATTCCTATAAATGTTAACTATTTGACCCAATTGTGTTTCCAACCTATTGATAGACTCGGTAGAAGATTTTTGAAATTTTAGTGCGGACTCTTGTAAGACTTCTATACTCTTTTCTAGATGTGCTGTATCTTCAACTGGTTGTTCTAGAAAAGGAGTGTAAGAATCTTGATTTTCAAAACAACAAGAGTCACCAATCAAATTAATAGAATTAGAGATATTTGAATTGGTCAAAGGTTGAGAAGAGAAAGTTTCTTCATTCTTATGAATGTGGACCAATTTACTCAATTGTGTTTCCAACCTATGAATAGACTGAGAAGAAGATTTTTGAAATTGTAACGCAGACTCCTGCAAGATTTCTATACTCCTTTCTAGACTTGATTTTTCTGCAAGTAGATGTTCTAGAATGGGAGTATAAGAATCTTGGTTTTGAAAATTTTGTGAAGAATGTGAGTCCAACATGTTTGGAGATTGAAGCTTAGACTCACACAAGAGTTCTTTACTCGTTTCTATGGTAGATGTTTGTTCATTATGAGGAGGTGGAACTAAGTAAGACTCTTGAAAATATTGTGGAATTGGAGATGCCAACATTTTCTGAAGTTGTTTCTCGGCCTCTTGTAGATTGGCTTCTTTACTCTTTTCTAACTCGGATTTTTCTTCAATGGGAGGTCCAAAAAAGGAGTATAGGAAGTGAAATCGGGGAATGAGATTTGTGGACAAGGTTGATATGGTAGACAAGGAGGTTGAAAATTTAACTCGGGGGAGGTGAATCCCCATTGACTCTGTGAAGAGTTGAAATTACTTTGGAAATTATAGTTAAAAGAATGAGGATATGGGTTGTATTGATTCGGATAAGGCCAACCCAGTGTATTTGGTTGGTTCATATTTTAAAAAGTCGGGTTGGAATTATCTGAATCGAATGGGGTTGGTGTGAAATATAGATTCATTTTAGAATTGAAAGAATTGTTATGGTTGAATTCCATTTCACAAACAATCACAAACAAAGAGAAAAATCAAACAACAAATAAAAAGAAAAGAAAAAATCAAAACCAGGCCTAGGTAGGGTTGATCTAGACCTAGACGACTCCTAACTGGTCGATTACCCGGGGGAGGTTATTGTTTGAATCTGACCACAAGCTAATCGGCCAGGGAGGGGCAAAATACGGTGGGAGGTATCCGTGTGTAAGCAACGGGCCTTAATTACACCAAACTACGGTATCTTCTCACCTCTTAATCCCCAACCTTAGACACCGATTTCACAAGAGTAAGATTCAAAACAAGTTCCACCCTCGGTCAATCTCTTAATGAGTCTGAGATGTCCCTAGGGGCCAACATCTATCAATTTTTATCAGGGCTTGGGTTGTGTGAGTGGGGAGGTGATTTTTGGGCTAAGGAAGGGTGATGAAATCCCACCTTATCTTGTATGAGTTTTGCCCTTAATTTCAATTCATGCAGTGTGCGATATAGACAAGAGTGTAACACAAAGCAATAAATCACTCACGTGTTTATCCTATGCTATATGCAATGCCATATGTACACCTCAATCCAGATCACAATAACAAAACAAAATATAGTATATTGGAATTAAATTGATGCGTGCCTAAATGCAAATGTCTAAACCGTTTTAAAAGCGTCCAAATACTGAATTTTAGTTCTTTAGTTTATTATGGTGTGTAGGCAATCAAAATAGGAAAGTAATAATACAGATCAACTAGCTATTACAATGAACACATCCCAGCACAACAAGATATACAATTATCACAAAATGGCCGCGTTTTCGCAGCAAAAGTCACGTTTGCGTGGTAGTTCTTTGAAAGCTGGGTCCCTGCTTTCTAGAGCAGGGAGATGCAAAGCTAGTGTTTATTCTGTAATGTTAAAATCCTGTAAAGAATGCCCTGCACACCAAAACAGAAAAGACAATGTTAAAAAAAAACATGAAGTCAAAACCATTCCCGTTCCCCGGTAACGGCGCCAAAAATTTTGATCGGGGCGAAACTAGCACTCAAAAATGCATGTGTTATGAAATCAATGTAAAAGCTCATATGTGCTAATGTGCCCTCGATACTTTCGTTATAGCATTGGCTCAACGGGTCGAATCCATAGGGACGGGAGGCGATAGAAGCATTAACAGTTTTTTATTCACGTTTTATGTTAACAGTTCTTCTTTGTTAAAAGAATTAGAAAAAGAAAGTGAAAAGAAAAGAAAAGGAAAACAACCATGTGGTAGGTGGAGAAGGCGATGAAAACGGCGATGTGAAAACAAAATAAGAAGTGGTTTGAAAAACAAATAGGAAAGAAGATGAAGCTTGTGGTAAAGAAAATGAAAACAAAGACAAACAAAGAAGCAGTGAAAACAACAATGAAAAGATACTTTGAAAATAGTTTTTTTAAAGTAAGAAAAAAGAAAACTCATGGCTACTAACTACTAATTGCTCCACTAACCATGCTAACCTCTTAGTGATAGTTGCCTCACATGGATCCTTGGTCATAACTAATCCTTGGCTTCAAGAGACGATACAAAGGATGGCAAATAAGATTGATCTTCTACATTCAAACAACACATCCATACCACATAACAAGTTCTAAACTACTATTAAATCATTAAAACCAGTTAGAGGTGAGCATGAGATAAAATTAGCATTTGCAAGTTAGCAAGTTAGTGGGTTATGTGTTGAATGTTAGAATGTTAGAATTCATCATCATGAGCCATCAATGGCTCTTGCAAGAGCAAGGCCTTGTGAGGCTATTAGATTCATGTGAATTATCAAGTAAGTGGTTAGGTGGTTAGTGGTTAGTAGTAAAATTGTCATGAGAAGAAGAAAAGTTAGCCAAGCAACATGTAAAAGATGGAGGAGATTACATTGGAGAGGAAAGGAGGCACCTTTACATAGATTGTCACCATCTATTACATCAATCCCTCTCTATTTCTCTTTGAATCTCTCAGCCCTATTACAAGATCTAAAAACGAAATAACATAACAAAATACAAGAAATGAAGAACACCTACATACACTACCCTAAAACATAGAAAAAATCAGAAACTACTCCTAAAAATGAAAAACTGCTTCGTTCTGGACCTATACAGGGATATTTATAGGCATAGGAGCCTTCTGGAAGACGAGACGGGGCCACGCGTCGAAAATCGACGCGTGGCCCCACCAATAGGCTGCGGACCGGGGCCAAACCAGGGAGTTAACTCCCTAGTTTTGGTGCGGGGATCCGTCTTGGCTCTAGGAGCTTCTTGGTATATTCTATTTCTGATAATTTCACCCGAATATTCGTCTGACGTGCGCAAGAGTCTAGGTTCGACGTATCTTCTAGATGATCCCTTACTTGGCCTTCACGAAATTCGAATTTAATTACCCTAAAAGGGGTTTAATTAAGCTCTTATTACTCCTTTGCCTTTGAACTCTTGATTTAGCTGCAATAGAGACCAAAACACGGTTTAGACCGACAATTTATTCATAAATCGGTGGGAAAATGCGATATAATAATGTATAATCGTAGACTAATCAGAACACCATTCCACCTTAATTTTGGCAGACAGAGACGACTCCAGATACTCATCCCCCTCCTTTTGGCCATACAGAACACGCAGATTGGGGTCAAAATCCATGGCTTACCTCGTTTTAAGAGCATCCTTCTTCCCTTTTTCCTCCACAACACCCTTCTTACTCCTTGCCTCATGCCAGCAGCAACAGACTTTCCTCCTCCACCTATTTGCAAGATGAAGATGATATATTCGAAGGTTCTGAGATCAAAAACAAGAGAGAAACAAGAGGCAGAGAGCTAAGGGAAATCTAGGGTTTGTGAAAAGCCCAAGTGCTCAAGTTTTTCCCTAATTTAAAGGCAAATGCTGACATCACCATAATGATGGCTTAGGGCTAACGGATCTTTTCACACTCAACTATATTCAAATCTCAATCACTGATTGAGTCCCAACTCACAGATGACTTCCAAACGATGGCTACACAGAGCGAACACTGATTGGACATGTGGCGTGACTTTTGCCAGCCTTTACAGAGGCTACATTAAAAGCAAGAGTATGAGGATGCACCCCAAACTGCTTTCTAGCATTCTAAAGTTGTCTTCCATAAAGCACAAGAGTTCTACTCCAACCATGCTAGAAGATGAGATTAGTCTGCTTCCCTCCTCGCTCAAAAATTCCGAGAAGGAGGCGGTTGGAGGGCGCATTTGTAGTAGTCAGATTTTGACCTTCGTCAAGATTATGACACATGTAGGCTTAAGTTCTCTGCCAGCGGGCCCAACTCATTTATAAGCCCGACATGGGCCCAAGAGTAAGCCTCGGACCTCGCCCCGAGCCCACAACCGATCAGATATCACTCACCCAGGTCTATCACTCAACAAGAGTTGCATACTTCTCCAGGACGCCAAGACTAATACAAAGATCCATCCTATCGGCATAAAGATCCTTCCCAGAGCCACTTAAGACTCTGACGTGAAGATCCTCTAGAGCTCGTTACTCATGCGCCACATATAGCTGGATAGCATGATCCCGGTGATTCACGAATCAAATTACTCCGCCAGACCATCCCCACGTTTTAAACATTGTACCACTCCTATATCAATGCGTGCAGTTATGAATGGTGGTGGATAGGGGTGCCATCGGATCGGATACGGATCGGATATTACCTCTACCATATTCATATCCGCACCCAACCTTCGGATACGGATACGGATACGGATATTGGCGGATGTGGAAAAATGATATCCGTATCCGCCAAAATCGGATATCAGATATAAATCGGATATTAGCGGATCGGATGCGGATACTAATCGGATATGTTAAAAATGAATATGGTTAAAGATAAACTAAACAGAAATACTTATATTACTTTTTATCTCATCTACTATAATATTAAATGAGATACATACTATGATATTATTGTGTACATATCAATACATTCATCGTATTCATTGTCATTTGACTTCTATAACAATAGATTACACGTCCTCCGGTGCTAAATGCCGATTCGGATGACATGGTTGATGTCGAAATACTCAAAATATCATGTGGTGCTCTTGCAAGAATCGAATACTTTTCACTATTACTTTTTCACCAACTCAAAATATCAAATTTAATACCTTATTCCATTGAAGAATAGTCTTCTCCATACCGATATCATTATGAAGCACGCAACATTCGGATATCGGATCGGATACGAATAAGATATTACTTTTACCATATCCGTATCCGCACCTACCTTTCGGATATGGATACGGATACGAATATTGACGGATGTGAAAAAATGATATCCGTATCCGGATTGGAGGCGGATTCGGATGCGGATATCCGCGAATAATCCGTATCCGGTGGCACCCCTAGTGGTGGATATCTCTGCATGGCGATTCTATAATCAAATGACGCGAACTGGGAAATTATAAGAGATCATAATGTGCGATTTATGCAGTTTTGGGGTCCGAATATCCCTCGAAGACAGCTCATGCGAGTATAAATTTCTCCTTTCTATCGAGAAGGGGGTTGACAACTGATTACCCAACGCTCTGGCAATTCACAACTGATTACCCAAAACTCTAGCGGTTTGCGTCTGATTACAGAAAATCTTGGAACTGATAATCGCAGTATTACTATGCTAAATTCATTATAATTCTCAAACATTATAGTGAATTCTTTCTCTCCCGTGATGTTTTTCTTTTCGAGTTTTTCACATATCTCTCTTGTTACATCTGTCCATTCACTTACAAGCTCGCTTACAGTTAGTGATGTGGAGAAATTCCTTTAGAATTTCTCTCCATAGCATGTCATGTGTCTTTTATGCTATCACAATTTGATCAGTGAATTACGCTAACTTTTTGTTTTCACTATGTCTTATTATTTTATACTGACTACTAATCCTAGTAAAACTTGCTTTTTCGTCGCTATTTTAAGCAAGAGCCTATAATCAAATACCTAATTTATTTAATTTTTTTGCGACAAGAGTCAGGATTGACAATAGAAATTCACACTACTAAGAACTTACCGTCCCACTCAAACAAGCGAACAGTCTCTCTGTCATCTCTGGGCCCTCCGCCTTTGTCCTTCTTTAAATTATCTAATAGTTTAATTTAGTGAATTGTTTTCCCAAGGGCCCAGCATGTTCAGTATCTCACATGCAAGGCAACATCTAGGCCCACCATCAAAGAATCGAGTTTAAGCTCTAGTTGGTTTTTTTTTTTCCCCTTAATTAAATTCGGCAATCATTGTACTCAAAGCGCGAATTTATAAATTCAAGACCAGTTTAGTGGCCGATATCGAGAAATGAAATGTTTATACTAAATATTATGATCATGACATGACTAGGGCTAGTTTGAAACCCTGTATTACGCGGTCTAAATCATGCACAACTATTCTCCCCCAACTGTGGGCCTCTTATATAATTTCACAAGACCATATCTGTGTGTGTATGAATCATGTGGGCAAATGTTGATTGGATCTCCATTAATAATTTGGTCCAAAAGGTTGACCTAATTCTCTTCACCATTCGTTTTAGAGGCCATAGCTCTGAATCCAGGCCTTGGTCGGTCATCCCAACTCTAAGGGCGTGGCTATTAATATATTATTATTAATTGCCATTATATAAAAATAATTAATTAGTATTAATTATATGTATGAATAAATGTATGATTAATTAAATGTAATATAAGGAAATGGGACTAGAGATCCTTTCTCCTAGGAGGGCAGCAAGGTTAAGCGGGGGCATAGTAGTCACGACGGTTTGTCTGCCTAATATGGCATGTGGGATGCCTGATGTTGGAAAATTTGCTGATCTGAAACTACTTAATCAAAAATAATATCAAATTAAAAGATCAAAATCACAGTAAATAAAACAAAAAAAAAAGGATTTTTAGTCTGATAATCAAGGTGCACTAAGAACTGTCGCAAGAAATAATATTGGCCCCTCTCGTGTAGAGCTTCACAATGGTTCTGGAGATACAACGACGCTCAGTCAGGCGACCTCCTTCTCATCGATATGGGCTTCAAGAAGCCTTTACGAATTCATCTTAAATTTTTAGAGAACTAACAGAGAACAAAGACTCTAAAAGCGAAGAAAGAAGAGAGAGGTATAGAGAATTATCTCAATTGTTGTTATGTATACTGCACTCAGCAGAAGGTAAATTTATAAGCTCTATAAAAGAACCATTTTAGAACGTTGTCAAAATTTTGATCTACTTTATTAGCTTTAGATCCTATTAATCCGCTGGAGATTCGCTACGTTAGCTTCACATTTGACCACGTTTAAAATAATCTCGCGATGTGCCATTCCGAGTTGCTTCTCCGAGACCAAACAAGCACTCCAAGACTACCCCGATATTACATGCTTCCTGAGGTCAATCCACTGCTCCGAGGCCACTTCAGGATGCCACATCTCGGGGCCACTCCTCGAGTACACCCATAATCGCTTGGAACGTCACTTTGAGATGTAAATCACCTAAGAGGTGAATAGGTGATGTGCTAATCTAATGCTAAATAATGCGGAATTAAAAACTGTTATGCAAACTAAAACTACACACCACGTATAACCAAAGATGAAGCCGAATTCCCGATGAAGGGCTCTGGACTTTCTCCTCAAGATTCCTCTAAATTAAGAGTTGAGGTGCTACTATAACTCTCTTGGTTGAATACTAGTGTGAGCACAATATCAAGAATGTAGAGTATGAACAATAATAACAATGCTAGATATTAAACAACCCAAGCAAGTATATCTATTTAGCACAAGTAATATCAAGCAAATAGAGATATGGACAATAAAGAACATGCAAGATATTAAACATAAGTGAGTGAGAGAGTGAGAGAGAGAGAGAGATGAGCAATCACAAACACGAGAGAATTATTTCGAGGTTCGAGCCACTTACTCTATGTCCCTGCCTTCACCGCAATGAAAGATTTCCACTAAAATCGATCTCACAAGATCACTCGGTGCCGCAATACCTACAAGGAGCTCCCTCTTGGACCCGCAAGTACTTCACTTGTTCCCGCAAGAAAAACACACTGCGAACCCGCAATCTCGCCGAGGCCACAATCTCTACAACTCCACAAAATTACAAATTGGAACAGTTTGTGATCTTTACACTTGATCACCAACAAATACTCTCACAACAAAGATCGTATTAAGATTAGATATAGCAATGGATTGCTCAAGCTTGTGTGAGAAAAACAAGATAGATGTGGAGGTGAAAAACTCAAGGAAATTCTTTTGAAAAGATCGAGATAAACACTCTTGATAAACTCTCCTTTTGATATGGAAGTTAAGCTCAAAAACTAGTTGAGAAAACTCTGTTAAAGATGGGAAAAAGTAGCTCTAAAAGCAGCACAAAATCTTAGCAAAAACTGGCTCATAAGACCCCATTTTATAGGTTATAGAAAACTAGCCGTTGGGGGCCCAGAATGGCCTGTCGGTCAACCGGCCCGTCGATGGCCAACGGTCATATTTCTGACCGTTGGGGTTGCCGGTCGACTGCCCCCAGACCACAGAGAAATTTTTCTCGACCGGCACCTACCTGAGACTTGGGTAGTGCCAGTCGATCGACCGATCCCATGGGTCGTGTATGTGTGCACGTCGGTCGACCGGTCGGTCGACCACAAGCAGCCCCAAATCAAATTTTCAGGGTTTTTAGAAATCCTTTTAACTTCAATTTAAATCCTATAAAATCTGCATAAAACCCACAAAATTAAGTTCATACAAATACATTGAAATTAAAATAAGTGTGACCAAAATTAAAACATATTACAAACATGTGAACAATTTTTGAGGCATAAAAATTTAAGCTTTAAAGCAAAAACCATATTTTTCAAAAACGTAACTTCTAAATGAAAAATCGATTTTTTCAAAACTTGTTCAAGTATAAAAACAAAATATTGAAACGCATTAGAAGCATAGTGTGCATGGAATGATTCAATACACTTATAAATTTGTTTTGATGAAATTTATTCATAAAAACAAAAGATGTATTGTTTTAAGATCAAAAAACACAAAGATATATTCTTGAAACTCAAAACCAAAATGATTAAACTAAAAACTAAAACTGTTTAATATGAAAGTTATGAAATATTTTGTGTGTGTGTGAGTTTGAGCAATCCACAACTAATCTATCCTTTACATTTTATTTAAAACAAAAATCTTAAACTTACAAATTAGGACTCAAATCTTCTTCTCCATCTTGACTTGATCCAAACTTGATCCATAAGCTAGACTCCTCTTTAAGTGCTTGATGGGATCTTGAAGCGCAAGCTCTTAAATCAACACGTGCTAACTTTAAAACTTGACTGCAAATCTTTTGTTGAAGCTAAACACCGACTAAGATCTTGATTGAATATCTAAAACTTAATAAACACAAGATCATTAGTACTATAACTACATCAGTGAATCATCAAAACTAGAGTGATGAGCCTTTGGGCCAACAATCTCCCCCTTTTTTGATGATGACAAAACTCATGGAGTTATATATGCATGGATTAAAGATAAGCTTCATAGAAGCTTTCCCTTAGCTCATGCATAGCAATAAAACAGATAGATATTCAATAAAAGTGCATAAATAAAATATTAAACAAACATAAACATATATGCACAAAAAAATATAAAACATATGTAAACTCTACTTAATTTCTCTCCCCCTTTTTGTCAATTCATCAATAGAGAGGTAAACAAAAATAAAGTAAAAGCATATGTGATATAAATCCATGAAAAGGAGAGACTGTTAGGAACTCCCGCTGCATAAATGCATTATATGAAGAAAGAGATGACTAGATCCTAACCCATATAAGTATAATTACAATGTATAGATAGAGATGTTTGTTGGCCCAAAGGCCCTTCATTCTAGTTTTGATGATGACTAACTCATGTAGTTATAATTTACTAATATCTTGTGATATTTAGTTTCAGATATTTGATCAAGATATTAGTAAGTGATTAGCTTCAACAAAGGTGTTTTGGAGCTTTCACATGTTGATTCAAGAGCTCGAGCGTCAAGTTCACATCTAGCACTCGATTAGAGTCAAGCTCGGTGGATCACGTTTGGATCGAGTCAACTTGGAGACGGAGTTCTATAAGAAGACATCGGTTTGTCTTAGTTTAAGTTTGTTTAGATCTCATTGTAAAGATTAAATAGTGTGATATGCTCAAGTTCACAATACACACACATGTTTCATGTTTATTGGTTTTTGATTTTTTGGTTTAACCGATCTTGGTTTTTAAGTCAAAAACATAGATATAAATTCCTTACATATTCTATCCATATACAACATGCTTCAAAGTTGTTTAAATATCATGTTTTTGTATTTGCATGAGTTTTGGAGAAAACGGCTTTCCATTTCAAAAATCCTATTTTTGGAAAATACGATTTTTGGTTTAAGGCAAATTTTCTATCACACAAAAATGGTTCAAATAGTTTGTAATATGTGTTGAATTTTTATCACACATATTTGTATTTTAAAGATCTAATAAGAACTGATTTTTGTGGTGTTTATGTGATTTTATGGGATTTATTTGAAGTTAAAAAGTCGAGTTTTTAAATCCTAAAAAGACTGTACTGGCTATCTGCCGGTCGACCAGTTCGGTCGACTGTAGCAGAAGTCGGTCGACCGGTCCGGTCGACCGACGTGCACAAGCGTGCACACCAGCTTGAGCTGGTGGGCCAGTCGACCGGGTCGGTTGACCGTCCAGAGAGCTCTACTCTCTAGAAATGGCCCCGGTCGACTGGGCCGGTCGACCGGCAGAGAGCCGTGCTCTCTGTATCCAGTGTCGGTCGACCGGACCCCTCCTATGTTTGATGTTTCTAACATCAACGTATGGAAGATTAAGATGAGTATGTATCTTAAAACCCTAGGTTTGCATGTTTTGCTTACCGCTACCAAGAAATCCTATCTTGATAATAGCAAGCATATAGAGGCCAATGCACAAACCCTAACGGCACTTAGAAGCACGCTTAACAAAGAATATTTGTGTTTAGTTTCTCATTGTGATTTCGCTTTTACTGTGTGAAACACTTTGACCTCCTCCAAGTTTCAAAGGCCAAACATTGTGGAGAAGGACTCTAGCAGAGATGAGTCCGACCAACATTGCTATATGGTCTAAGAGAATGACTCACTTGAGGTAAATTAAAAAACTCAACTAGATGATTGTGCTAGTTCTTTCGGCGATGATTATATTGACGCCGATGCATTGAATGAAGAACTTTTAATTGTTTGTGAAAAATTGTTAGAAAAATATAATCTTTTGAAAAAGAAAAGTTTTGCATTAAAAGAAGAAAATAAAAATTTATCTTCTAGACTTGAGATTGTTTTGCAAGAGAGGGATGAGATTTCAAGTGAACGTGACTCACTTAAATCCCAACTTGATCTTGTCCTAAATGAAAACAAAATTTTGAAAACCTAAAATGACTGTGAAAATGTTTTGAAGAAAAATGATACTTTATCTTCAAAACTTAATTTTGCTATAAAAGAAAATGACTCTTTAAAAAACAAAATTATTTCTATACCAAAAGAATTGGATTTGGTTTCTATGAAAAATATTTTTTGGAAAATGATATTGATTCACATGTTTGCCATGCTAGTATAGCTTCATTATCTAACTTATCTATTGAATGCACCTCTTCTTCTAATATTATTGAAAATGATATAAATATCTTAAAGAAGAATGTTGATTGTTTGGGCTCCACTTTGAGCAAATGTGCCATGAACAACTCACGGTTGGAATCCATGTTTCGTAAGAAACAAGTTCCACCTATGCATGCACACAAACCACGGCATACACATGCTCCTCATGTTCACACTCATAATATTATGTATGCTCATGTGTACACATGTACACATTGTGGACGTAAGGGTCACCTTACTAAGTTTTATTATGATAGAGTACATGATGTAAATTTAGCAAATAAATTTGTTTAGGTTAGGAAAGGAGCTAACCCCTATGGACCCAAAAGAGTATGGGTACCAAAGACCACTCCTATTTTATTTAATGTAGGTGTGGGCTCTCACATGACGTGAGAGTGATGGTGGCTCGAGGTGGATGCATTCCGAGCTTAATGGTGACTATTTTGGATACATTACTTTCAAGGGGAGTTTGGTGGGAGGACCACCATGGTTTGGAGACATAGAGATGTGCCCTTTTGGTTTTGGTAACGATCCCTTACTCCTCATTTATGTTTACATGCTTTTCATGTTATTGATTTTAGCATGTTTTGATATTTCATGATTATTATGATAAATGACATGAAAATTAGATTAGTGACATACATGTATAGTAATTAAGTTACACCCATGTTTATATGGATCTATACTTTTGTATTCTCACATTTGTTTAGCTATTATGTATATCATAGCTCTAATAACATGTGCATTTACCTAATGATCATGTTGATTTATGTTTTTCGTTTCATGCTTCATGATTTGATTAAATGTTTTAGATGTTAGTTTTCATTAAAACTTGAGTAATAATTGTACAACTAGTGAGCCACAAATGGATTATTATATGTTTATACTTGATTGCTTATTTGTACTTATTAGATGTACTAGTATAGCCTAGTTTTGATGATTCATGCATTTTGACTAGTATTCCCTATTTTTGTGCATGTTTTCATTAGCTTCATGTATATATGTCTATTTTGTCTAAACTAATAGTTATACATATACATCCTTGAGCCACTTGCTTTCATGCATATATTTTTATGGACTCGTTCATATTTGGATATGTATGTATACTCTAGTTTGTACAAAACATACATATGCCTTGAAGTTGTATTATTAAAAATTAACTTTTAATGATTTTCGTATTTTTGTTTTAAGGAATTTCACATTGAGCTTAATTGCCTAGTTTCATGACTATGTCTTTCACACAACTTATACACTCACATTATTTGATGTTTTCTCATGATTTTATTTTCATGAGTATTATTGTACTATATAGACTTTGAGTGTCATTGGTTGAGTGATTTTCATGTTTTATGGAATATATTCTTGTTTTATTCCTTACTTGAAGGATTCCATACTAGTTTACAATTTTATCATATAATTAGTTGCGTAGTTCTTTATTTTGAAAGAGTTTTCAATTATGCTAAAACTATTTTCAAACTTATTTTTGAAAACCACTTCCATTTAAGGGCGGTTAGTTGGGCGACCATGCCTTGTATGCATTATTGAAAATTATTTTAAACATATGCATGAAATGGGTGGTAGGGAGTATGAGTTATACACTTGATCCTTATTGTGTTTTCAATTGGTATCACAATTGACATTTATTTTGTATACTCATATTTATTTTTATATATGTATGCTTCAACTTCAAATAGTATCAATTTGATTAGTGTTTACTCTTTCATATATATATATATGTGTGTGTGTGTGTGTGTTTTGATTGTGCTTATTATATCTTTATATCTTAAAGCACAAATCATGTTATGCTAAGTTTGATTTTATTCTTAATGACAATTATTTTTAAATTGGTATTTTATACAAGCTTATGTATTGTTTTCATGAGTATTTCATAAAGGGGGAGAAAATTCATGTTTTACCTTTCAATCGTTTTTGTTTACAATTGGTATTTTTCTCCCATGCTTTAAGTTGAAAAATGATTGGAAAATGATATTAATTTTTTAATTTGGTATCATACGCTTCTAATGAAAATTATTTTCAATTGGTATATGTTTCATTTTAAATATTGGTATCAAGAGTCTTAAATTGATAGTATTCTCTATTTGGTATCTCTATTGCAAAATGATTTTAGTGTGTAACCAAAAAGATTGGTTTATGCTTTTTCAATTGGTATCAAAAGTGTAAAATATTTTCAATTGATACTAATTTTTACAATTGGTATCAAGATTACTTATATGTTTATATCTTTTAATTGATATCAAAATTTTTGTTGGTTTCTTCAAAATGTTTTGTTTATTTTCAATTGGTATCATAAATTGGTATCATGATGTTTCGATGTATACCTTCATACTAAATTGATATATCCTTCAATTGGTATCATAATATTTTGATTTGTATTGCTTATATGCAAGGGAAGCTTAAGATCTTCTCTATATATAGATTCATGTTGAGTGTATGTCATATTGAAGTGATTGACCTTTCTTTGATATGGAGTACACGTGTGTAATAGGAGCTTCACATCTCCTTTTATATATTGTATATTATGCTTTATGTGATTAGGATTTAGTTATCTCTTTTCATATAAATGCATGTATGCAAGGGGAGTTAACTTCACGTCTCTCCTCTTCATGAATATATATATCATATATACCATTATTTATGCAAAAAGGGAGAAAAATATTATTTATGCCCTTTTATTGTTTGTACCCCTTTATTGATGAATTGACAAAAAGGGGAAGAGATATTTTGGAGTTTTTTATATCCATGTTTGTTTATGCATGTATGCATGTTTGTTTAAATTTGTTATCTTTTACCATTGGTATCAAAAGCATCTTTTGTTGGTATTGGTATCAAGAGCATCTTTTGTTGTTTTGTTGATATCAAGAGTTTTTGTTGGTATTAAGAGCAACATTGTTTTTAAGAACATGTTTATTTTAAAATTAATATCAAAAGAATATTTTTTTCATTGATATAGAAGATCATGTTTGTTTCATTTCCTTATTTAATGCATGTTTATGCATATCTATATTGAGCATTCATTGCATATCTTTATTGTTTATTGCTATGCATGAATTAAGGGGGAGCTTCTTTGAAGTTTAACTTTAATCAATGCATATATAACTCTATGAGTTTTGTCATAATAAAAAAGGAGGAGATTGTTGGCCCAAAGGCCCTTCACTCTAGTTTTGATGATGATTAACTCATGTAGCTATAATTTACTAATAATCTTGTGATATTTAATTTCAGATATTTGATCAAGATATTAGTAGGTGATTAGCTTCAACAAAGGCATTTTGGAGCTTTCACATGGTGATTCAAGAGCTCGAACGTCAAGTTCACATCTAGCACTCGGTTGGAGTCAAGCTCGGTGGATCACGTTTGGATTGAGTCAACTTGGAGACGGAGTTCTACAAGAAGACATCGGTTTGTCTCATTGTAAAGATTAGATAGTGTGATATGCTCAAGTTCACAATACACACATAAGTTTCATGTTTATTGGTTTTTGATTTTTCTGCTTAACCGATCTTGGTTTTTAAGTCAAAAACATAGATATAAATTCTTTACATGTTTATTGGATTCTATCTATGTACAACATGCTTCAAAGTTGCTTAAATATCATGTTTTTGTATTTGCATGAGTTTTGGAGAAAACGGTTTTCCATTTCAAAAATCCTATTTTTGAAAAATACAGTTTTTGGTTTAAGACAAATTTTTTATCACACAAAAATGGTTCAAATAGTTTGTAATATGTGTTGAATTTTTATCACACATATTTGTATTTCAAAGATCTAATAAGAACTGATTTTATGGTATTTATGTGATTTTATGGGATTTATTTGAAGTTAAAAAGTCGAGTTTTTAAATCTTAAAAAGACTGTACTGGCTATCTGCCGGTCGACCGGACCGATCGACCGTAGCAGAAGTCGGTCGACCGATGTGCACAAGCGTGTACGTCAGCTTGAGCTGGTGGGCCGGTCGACCGTCCAAAGAGCTCTGCTCTCTGTATCCAGTCTCGGTCGACTGGGCTGGTTGATAGGAGGCACAACGGTCAGAAATCTGACCGTTGGGCCCGTCGACTCGGCGGTCGACCGGAAGGGCAATTCTGCCCTTTCCAGCTGCAAATGGGCAGAATTTTGTGGGGGTTATAAATACCCCCCATTTGAATTTGTTAACAATAAGTTTTTAGAGAGCAATTTTTTTCACCTTTACAAGTATTTAACAGCAAGTTTTCAAAAGAGTTTTTGGGTTTAAAAGATCATTCTTTATTTATTTTCAAGGGTTGAAAAAATTAAAGAAAAATAAAGTATTTGGGATATTTGTTTTGTTCTTCATTTCTATCAAATTCTAATTGTTTTCCTAAGTATTTTTCTTCGTTATTTGATTTCCAATCATCTTGATTTTCTCACACTTGAGCTTATCTAACTATCCTATCTATAAGATCATTGTTTAGTGAGAAAAAAATTTGGTTTGTGGTTGTTAATACCACCAAGTTGTAAACCTTCCATTTATTACGATATCCCTCTAGTGAGAGGTGATAGTATTGGTATCCCTCTTGTGTAGATGTGATCGTAGAGGCTGTGTTGGAATCCCTCAAGTGTGAGGTGATTGTGTTTGTGTGGCTTTGAGCCTAATCCCTCTTGTGAGAGGTTGATCATTATTTGGCTAAGTGCCTATCCCTCTAAGTGTAGAGGAGATTTGTTTTGTGCCTTGCCTCTAATGAGAGGTTGTATTTGGTTGAGAGAGGAGTTGTGCACTCCCTAATTATATTTGCCCAAATCCTTAGTGGAGGTTCCCTGTGTGGGAAGTCCTGTGTGGACGAGTTAGTGGAAATCCTTCTGTGTGAAGGCGGGGACGTAGAGCTGTGTGCTCGAACCTCGAAAGATATCTCGTTGTTTGTGTTTGATCCACTTTCTCTAACTCTCTCTTATATTGTGTCTTGCATTGTTTCATATTGCTCATTCATACTTATATACTTGGTATTGTTTGTTTGTGTGTCATACTTGTGTTAACCAAGAGAGCTTCATATAGCACCTCAACTCTTATTCAGAGGAATCAAGAGGAGTTAGTCCAGAGTCCTTCACCAGGAATTCGGCTACACTCTTTGGTTACATTAAGTGTGTTGCAATTAGTTTTTAAATTCCGCATTATTTGTTATTAGATTAGCCTTACACCTATTCACCCCCGCTTTAGGTGTACTTTCAATGTTAAGCTCCCCCTACACACATGTACCATATAAATAAAAGAGGTCAAGCTCTTCTTTATATAATACACTCATCATGAATTTATATATAGAGGAGATGTTAAGCTCCCCTTGCATATAAGCAATATATATCAAAATAAATTTTGAAAATTACTTAAAACAAATTTTGATGCCATTTGTAAATGTCAAAACAAATTTTGATAACAAATTGAACTAAATTTTGATATCAATCAACATAACAAATTTTAAATCACCTAGAGATGAATTAAACAAATTTTAATACCGCTTAAAAAAACATTTGATAAACCGATAAAAAATATACTAGTAGATACCACTAATAGATAGATACCAATTTTGCAATATCGATACCAATTGTAAACAATTGTACCAATATGAAAATATAATCATTTTCTTAAACAAAATATTTTCTCAAAAAGAATGGGAGTGAGATACCGATTGAAAACAAAATCAAGAAATTTTCTCTCCCTTTTTAAAATACCAACAGAATTAATACATAAGCTTGTATACCAATTGACATTAAAAAACTAAATCAAGCTTAGCATAAAATTATTTATGCTATAACACATATATGTATAAACATTTTTAATCTAGCACAAAAAATCATATATATGTAAGCATGATCAATTTAAATATCAATTGAAAAATGATGCTTACATATATAGAAAACATAAGTATACAAAAATGAAATATCATTGAAATCATGTGTAACTCATAACATCCACCCTAACATGCACATGTTTAAAGGAATATTCAATAAGGCATACAAGACATGATCTCCCAACCAACCGCCCTTTTAGGGTAGAAGTTTTCAAAAATAATTATTTTGAAAATAGTTTAGCATAGGTTTAGCATAGGTTGAAAATTCTACCGCTTGAAGAATAAAGAACTAGTTTTAAGGTAATTTTGAAAACTAGTACAAAATCTTTTAAGTAAGGAACAAAAACATATGTATATCCCATGAAAACATACTAATTACACAAAAATTCACACTTAAGATTTATAAAGCATAAACATGTGCTTATGAATGTGAAAACATGAGTAAATATAAAGGTGAGTGCATATAATCATGTGAATAATATATTCATGAAAATAAAGTAATAAAGCTTAAAAACAAAACTAGCATGAAATTCTTTTTCTCAAAAATATGATGTATCATATAATCATATAAGAATCATCAAAAGTAGGACATACAATGTACAATCAAATATAAAATGAGTATACAAAAGAGTAAAATATGTAAAGCATGAAGAGCAAGTGTAACTAAAAATATGTACATGTATAACACAAGTTTTAACAAGATTTAAATATCAACATATGATATAAACATATAAATCAAAATATGTTCTAACTAAAACATATAAAAACATGAATCAACTAAAAGAAATAGGCATTTAAATCCATTTGAAAACATGAATATTATTTTCAAAGATACATTCATAGTTAGGCAACCAATCAACTTATCCTTAAGTACAAAATAACACATGATAGAGTCTAGATACATCATTAGCATATAAGAAAAAAATTTAAGAGTGGAGGATGATATGGTTGCCAATAACGATATAGCCAATCCATTTCACCAAAAACACGATGATCCTCCCACCTTACTTCCTTGATAGTAATGCATCAATTTGGCTTGACCTTTAAACTTGAAATGCATCCACCACCAAGGCACTAATCTTCTCATTTTTTTTGTGAGAGCCCATACCTACATTAAAAATAAGTGGTATGGATTTTGTTACCCATATCTTTTTGGGTCCATAGGGATTAGTAACATTTGGAACCCAAATATTTTTATTTGCAAAATTTGAAGAATATAATCTATCAAAATAAAATTTTGCAAGATGGCCTTCGCGGTCACAATGGTACATGTGTACACTCTAGCATACATGTCCGTGGTATGAGTGTGAGCATGGTGTGCATGAGATGTATGTTGTGGGGTATGTGTATGAGCATGTGAAATATGTTTCTTGTGAAACATAGACACCAATTTATTATGATTAAATGCACATTGGCTCAAAGTGGAGCCCAAACAATTAATGTTCTTCTTCAAAATACATATATCATTTTCAATTTTAGAAGAAGAAACATGAACATGATAAACAAGATCCCGTTTTACTTTAGAAATAGAAATATTTTCTTTTTCCTTCAAAATAATTTTCTTTTTAAAGAATCATTATCCTTCAAACCAATCTCCTTTTCTTTTTCAAAGATTCATTTTCTTTTGAAACAATTTAAATTTATTTTGAAAAGAATCCTATTCTTGTAAAGTAAAATCATTTTCATTTTTCAATCCTTTATTTTCAGCTTTTAACAAATCATATTTTTTAAGAAGTTTTTGACAAATAATGCAAGCTCATCATATGGCATCTCAACTTCTTTATCAAGCTCGGATTCAGAATTTACCTTAAGGGGGTCATCCCCTTGGACCATGTATCATATGTTGGAAGCATCACTTCTTTCATCTGAGTCACTCTCCTTGTAATATTGCGTTTATTCCTCAAGGGAGATGAGAGTGTTCCAAACTACAAAAGCCGAATCAAAGTTAGAAACGCTAGATAAATATTCATCATTTAGGGTTGACTTTAAAACATGGATGGCTTTTGCATTAGCCTCAAGATTTTTGCCATTTAAAAAGTATGAATTTTTAATGGTTGCAAGATAAACATGAAAACCTAGGGCTTTTTAGAAACATGGACATCTTAACTTTCAAAGTTTGGAAGTTAAGAATATCAAACATAGGAGGTGCAATTAAATTCATGTGTGTGTATGCAAATATTATGATTAGCAAAAATAAGATCTTTAACTCTAGGTTATTAGACTGAAATCAAGAGCTCCAAGCTCTGATGCCAATTGTAAATCACCTAGAGGGGGTGAATAGGTAATGTGCTAATCTAATGCCAAATAATGTAGAATTAAAAACTATTATGCAAACTAAAACTACACACCACGTATAACCAAAGAGTAAAGCCGAATTTCCGGTGCAGGGCTCTAGATTTTCTCCTCAAGATTCCTCTAAATTAAGAGTTGAGGTGATACCATAGCTCTCTTGGTTGAATATTAGTATGAGCACAATATCAAGCATGTAAAGTATAAACAATAATAACAATGCTAGATATCAAACAACCCAAGTAAGTATATTTATTTACCACAAGTAATATCAAGCAAATAGAGATATGGACAATAAAGAACATGCAAGATATTAAACACAAGTTAGTAAGAGAGATAGAGATGAGCAATCGCAAACACGGCAGAATTGTTTCGAGGTCGAGCCACTTGCTCTACGTCCCCGCCTTCACCGTAATGAAGGATTTCTACTAAAATTAATCCCGCAAGATCACTCGGTACCGCAACACCTACAACGAGCTCCCTCAAGAACTCTTGGACCCGCAAGTCCCTCACTTGTTCCCGCAAGAATAACACACACGAACCCGTAATCTCGCCGAGGCCGCAACCTCTACAACTCCTCCAAATTACAAATTGGAACACTTGCTGTTCTCTTCAGTTGATCACCAACAAACACTCTCACAACAAGGATCATATTAGAATTAGATATAGCAATGGATAGCTCAAGCTTATTTGAGAAAACAAGATAGATGTGGAGATGGAAAACTCAAAAAAATTCTTTTGAAAAAGATCAAGATAAACACTCTTAATAAACTCTCCTTTTGATATGAAAATTAAGCTAAAAAACTAATAGAGACAACTTTGTTGAAGATTGAAAAAACTAGCTTTAAAAACTTCTCAAAATCTTAACAAAAACTGGCCCAAAAGACCCCATTTTATAGGCTGCAGAAAACTAGCCATTGGAGGCCCAGAATGGCCTGTCGGTCAACCGGCCGGTTAACCGGCCAATGGTCATATTTTTGAGCATTGGGGTTGCTGGTCGACCGCCCAGTCACTGCCCCCAGACCACAGAGAAATTTTTCTCTTTCGGTCGACCGCTCGATCGACCGACACCTACTCGAGACTTGGGTAGTGTCAGTCGGTCGACCGTTTGGTCTACCGATCCCATGGACAGTGCATGTGTGCACGTCGATCGATCAGTCGGACAACCGAGCCTGCTTTTGGTAGACCGGTCGGTCGACTGCAAGCAGCCCCAGATCCAAATTTTCAAGGTTTTTAGAAATTCTTTTAACTTCATTTTAAAACCTATAAAATCTCCATAAAATCTACAAAAATAAGTTTATATAAATACTTTGAAATTCAAATATGTGTGATCAAAAATCAACATATATTACAAATATGTGAACTATTTTTGAGGCATAGAAATTTAAGGTTTAAATCAAAAGCCGTATTTTTCAAAAACAAACTTCTAAATGAAAAACCAATTTTTTTCAAAACTTGTTCAAATACAAAAATAAGATATTGAAGCACATTTAGAGCATAGCGTGTATAGAAATGATTCAATACACATAGAGAATGAAATATACTTGTTTTTGACAATAAGCTTAAAATAAGTTTTGATAAATACAAAACTTTAAACACATAAATTAAACTCATCAAAATAAGTTTTAAGACAATATGAAGCAACAATGTATATGGATGAACTTTAATACACATATAAACTATGTAAACTTGTTTTGATAAAATCAATTCATAAAAACAAAAGATGTATTCTTTGAAGATCCAAAAACACAAAAATATATTCTTGAAACTCAAAACCAAAATGGTTAAACTAAAAGCTAAAACTATTTAACATGAAAGTTATGAAATATTTTATGTGTGTGCGTGTGAGAGCTTATGCAATCCACAACTAATCTATCCTTTACATTTTATCTAAAACAAAAAACTTAAACTTATAAATTAGGACTCAAGTCTTCTTGAAAATCTTCTCTTATAAATCTTCTTCTCCATCTTGACTTGATCCAAACTTGATCCATGAGCTAGACTCTTTTTTGAGTGCTTGATACGATCTTGAAGCGCAAGCTCTTGAATCAACACGTGCTAACTTCAAAGCTTGACTTTGAATCTTTTTGTTGAAGTTAAATGCCGACTAAGATCTTGATTGTGTATCTGAAACTTAATAAACACAAAATCATTAATATTAAAACAACATGAGTTAATCATCATCAAATCTAGAGTGATGGGCTTTTGGGCCAACACGAGGTTGAACTTCCGAGTTCATATTCTCCAAGATCATGCTCCCAGAGGTCGAACTCCCGAACTACACTCTCCAAGGTTGTACTTCGATATTGAAAGAATAAATAAAAAATAGGATCCAAAATGTGGCAGGTCACGGGGCCAGCTGAACGGAGCTGCATTCATATCCACGGGTCGTGGGGCGCGTGTCCGAAACGGTCTGGTTCAGTTCGCCGCCTGTGCACGCATGCGGCAAGGTGGCCCATGGCCCAACACTCATAACAATAGATTATCGAAGAATTGGTATTTATACCACTCAACCTCTTTTGATTTATCCAATGTGGGACTAAATTTTCTTCAAAAAATAAGTTTTAAGTCACAAAACTTCAACACGTTGTTACCCTAACACTGCTGGATTTAGTTCAAACTATCAACTACATAATTTAAAGGCAACTTAAAACTATGTATTCATGTTGTGTTTAAATTAAGAAGAGTGACTTATGAGTTTTGGATATGATTTTGAAGGCCACATTGAAGTAATAGGTTATGTGACTTAATTACCTTGAGTGTACAATCATGATAATCTCGATTTACCAAGCCAATAAGCAGATTGAAATGTGTTGGCTTAAGTGGCTCTCATTACTTTAAAATGTGTTGGCTTCAGTGGTCTCCGTGCAGAGCAAAGGGCATTAATTAAGCCAAATCACTGATTTTCGATGATCGTGCCTCTTATTCCCTAACCTTGGACACCGATTTAACCAGAGCCCAACTCTAACAACTTTCTCCTGAGGTCAATCTCTTATTGAGTGCTAGATCGCTCTGGGGCCAACGTCTAATCGATTTTTAGTTAGGCTGGTTAGTGAGTGCAGTGGAGAAGGTTTTTGGGTAAGGAAGGGTAATGACTCTCCACCTTATCTTGTTTAATGAGTTATGCCCTTAAATCATTTTGGTGCAAAACGTACAAGTAAATAGCATAAAGTAACACTCAAAATAAAAGGTATCACCCAAGAATATTTTCTAAGCTAGATGTTTTGCATGTGTATCTTGTCTCCAGCACTGTTCAGTGACTAATCTACAATTCTGCATCATTATATCGCATTTTCCTACCGATTTTGAATAAAATAATGCTTCTCACCCGTGTTATGGTCTCTTTTACAGATATTCAAGACTAGAAGGGTAAAGGGGTAATAAGAGCCTAATTAAACCCAATTTTAGGTAATTAAACCTCATTACTTGGAGGCCAAGTTAGAGAGCTTCAAGAAGATATATTGGATTTAGAAGTTGGGTGCGAATCTAAAGAAAACCGAATCCAATTTACCCAAATACAGAACCATCTAGAAGGTCCTCGCATCTGGACGAAACCACGGAGCGAAACCAGGGACCTAAGTCCCTTGTATTACCACAGAAACGCGACACTTTGCTGTGTTTCCGTGGCTATGTGGTAGATCCACGGGTCGATCTTCGACGCATGGTCTCGTCTTGTCAAAACCTAGCTCCTTTTGCGTATAAATACTGCATTTGAGGGCCAAAAACAGGACGATAGAGAGCAGTAGCAAGGATTTATCTCTTCCAGTTGTAGAGTAGCATTTTCTTCTTTTTTTTTTGTATTTTTCTTTCTTTTTAGATCTTGTAGTATGGCTGAGTTGATTCGGGGCGAAGAGAGATGAAAGTGCACCTAGAGGGGGGTGAATAGGTATACTAGCTAATATAGGACAAATGATGCGGAATTAAAAACTTAATTACAACACACTATGTGTCACGCGCCGCTTCCCAAAATACACTAAAGCGGAGACGCAACACGAGTCGGCGACACATATACGTAAGAAAAATACCTCACGTATACGCGCTAAGCCTTAAGTAACCAAAAACAAGCTATAAATCCTAACTATAATGAATCATGATTACTACAATATCACATATAAGCATCAACACATGATATCATATTAAATGAAGAACTGGAATAACAACTGAATCTGATATATCGAGAATATGGAAATAATCAGAAAGTAAGAAAGGATAAGAATACCGGAACCGAATAGGGAGAAGCTCCAGCTCTTCGCGAAGTGAACGGTCTCAACGAACACCTGAACAATAGAAACAAAGCGTCCAATATCTGGACGTGCAAATCCAGGGTCGTCAGAAAGCGACCTGGTGAGTGTATGTGTAAAGGGAAGAGCCCGTGTATATAAACAATGTGCATAGAATAATACAAGGTAAATTGCATACATAAGATAACTTAAATAACATGATAAACAACAGAACTGAAGGATAACTGAATAACAACCTGAATGAAGATAAAAGGCAACTATCACAACTGTAAACAAACAATGATGCAAGATGTGTAACCTAGCATATGTCACTAATCTGGTTGGTTATCATTAGCCTAACTAATGTAGTACTTAGCTGTGTCCCATACCACAGCCGTTTTCTGACATATCAATCAATGTTATCGTTAATGTAACTGCCTGCCAATATAGTGCATGTATTTTGAAAGAGTATCGTGCATGCCTGGTACCATGGTCTAACACCCCAGGCGCTGAATCAAGACAAGCCGCAAGGCTCTAATATCTGAAGACTACAGCCCCACATGAAAAGACAACTAGTGTGGCGCCATAATCCGGGCATAGCTCTGACAACTAACAACTGAATAGGTAGCCAGTACTACCTTGGTTCCCCATGGTTAGAACCTACAACACGGTACCATAATAAGTCCTTCCAAAATACACGACATGCATCATCAGGCAAGTACCCCTGTTCCCTGGATTATGGTGTCTTTTATTAATAAGCAATCAAGGTAATTTAATATGTAGTAGTAACTGATATCTCCAACAACTACTGATGTCAATACTAGCTGATAATCTGACAACTGACAACTGATATCTGACAACTAATATCTGACATCTGAAATAGGATACTGGAGATATAGTCACTAACACAATGATGTCACTAACAACTGGTAACTGGTACAGATATTTATCAACTCCTATAAACTCTGAACACGTCATATGATCACCAACAAATAATCTCATCAACTGATAAAGTGATGACTAATATCTGATAACTCTGAAATACAAGATCATCGATATCGACTAGATCACTATCACAATAGCTCAATCTCTATTAATTGAAGTAATCAATAACTAAACATGAAGCACAAGGTATGTTCTCGAGATCAACAAGTCAACGGATACCAAAATCATAACGAAGTAAGGGAATCATCCTCAAACAACATATGGTTTAGAATATCTACTTCTGATACTCAACATCTATAAAATATCATCTAAATAAATCTCAAATACTCAACTATAAATCCAGCTACGTCACTCCCATCTTAATGCAGATCCGGCTTCGTTATAAAGAATATAAATCTCAGATCAACTCTGACTCAAGATCAATCCAAATCACGGTCCAACTTTCCTCGCAACTAACTCTGAATCCAGAATAATAAACAACTAGTAAGAAGTAACAAGAATACTAATATCCTAGTGATAAAATATCAAGTCCAGAAATGTCTAACATCAAATCACATCTGATCCATTATCGTAGTATCTCTAAACTGTCTCTTATCAAAAGAGACGTCATATCTACTTATGCACAATATCCAAAAGAGTTCCAGTCAGAAATAATCACCAAATACATGAATATCAAATCTAATAACTAATATCAATTATATCAACCTCAAGATCGAGCCGAATCAAGTCACAGTCTAAGGCGTATCAAAACTAGGCCTAAACTAACAATGACAAACTACCAACAAATGAAATGACACTGATACAAGCTCATGTCAACTATGTAAATAAAGTGAACAATCATAGATATCTCATGAAGTGGTACAAGTGATCAAACTGGTAAAATATGACAGAAAGTCACATGAAATGATAAGTGAATGTCTTCTTTATTTCATGCTCATCTCTAACCGGTTTTGATGATTTAACAGTAGCTTGCAACTTGTTATGTGGTATTGATGTGTTGTTTGAATGTAGAAGAACAATCTTATGAGCCATACTTTGTATCGTCTCTTGAAGCCAAGATTAGTGATGGCCGAGGATCCATGTGAGGCAACTATCACTAAGAGGTTAGCATGATTACTGAAGCAATTAGTAGTTAGTAGTTATGAGTTTTATTTTACTTTATTTTGAAAATTATTTCCAAACTCTTTTTCTCATTTTTCTATCGATGTTTTCACCATTCCTCTTAGTTCACTTTTGTTTCATCTTCCTTTTGTTTTTATTTCCCAAACCACTTCTTTTTCGTTTTCTTCGCCATTTTCATTGCCTTCTTTACCTACCACATGTTTGGTTTCCTTAGCTTTTCTTTTCTTTTCTTTTCTTTTTATAATTCTTTAACAAAGAAGAACTTGTTAACATAACACGTGAATAAAGACTGTTAATGCTTTTATCGCTTCCAGTCCCTGTGGATTCGACCTGTTGAGCCAATGCTATAACGAAAGTATCGAGGGAATATTAGCACATACGAGCTTTTCATTGGTTTTATAAAATACCCATTTTTAGAGTGCTAATTCCGCCCCAATCACCCTTCACCGAAAATTCGGCTTTAATCTCTTTTTTTAAGTGACCGCTTGCATCATACATCTTAACTAGTTTTAAAAGTGCATTTGATTAGCATAAACACCTATTCATCTCCCTTCTAGGTATATTTTCAGTGTCGAGGTTTGAAGATTGGAGTTAGTAGTCTGGATCTTGTGTATACCATTATTGTTGTGGTTCTTTTGTGAAAATCCTAAGTGGATAGTAAAAATCCTTCACACGGCGAAGGCGGGAGCATAGAGCAAGTTGCTCGAACCTCAAAAATAATATTTTCTGTTTGTGTTTGCCATTTCTATCACTCTTTCTCATACTCTATAATTATACTTGTTTTATTGCTTTAATTGTTCTTTATACTCCTTACTCTATATTGCTTGCATAATTTATACTTGTCGATTTTTCTCATTTAAGAAAGTAGATAATTGTGCACCTCAACTCTTAATCTAGAGGAAATAAGAGGAGAAGTTAAGATTCCTTCATAGGAAACTCGACTTCACTTCTTGTTTTTGAGTTGATCGTTTTTATTATTAATTTGATTATCATATCACCTATTCACCCCCTCTAGGTGACTTTCAATTGGTATCAGAGTTTGGACTCTAGTTTTTTGGTTTAACTACCTTAAATAGATCCTTTTTTTGCTAATCATTCATTTGTATCATTTATTTGCTTCACACACTAGTATCTTGGCCGAGATTAAGGCTCAATCCAAATTTTTTGATGGCCTTAACTTTTCAATACGGAAAGTTAAAATTATCGTATTTTTGCAATATTTAGGAAGCCGGGTTGCAAAGGCGGTGACCAAACTCTTTAAATTTTCATAGGGTGATGAGGACATTTGGTCTTATATTGTCTTGAAGGAATTTGATGCTAATGCTAAGACTCACTCTGCACTTTTACAAGCTTTAAATGATGATGATATATCTAGAGTTATTCATTGTAAAATAGCAAATAATATTTGGTGACATTTGATTGTCACACACGGGCGAACATTACAAGTCAAAAGAGCTAAAATAGATCATTTACATTCTCAATATGAAGTTTTTTGCATGAATGATAATGAATTTATTGATGACATGATCTCAAGGCTTACTAAAACTCCAAATGATCTTAGTTGGGCACTTTCACCCACTTGGGAGGAGAAATTAACAACTTTAGAGGAGCTTAATGACAAAGAGAAGATGGAGTTCATTTGTCTTATAGGCAACCTTAAGACCCATGAAATGGAGAGAAAGTAAGAGAAGAGAAAGCACCACAAAAGAAGAAACACTTTCTTTCAAGTCTACTCTAGTTATCTCTGATGAAGATGAACAAGAGGATGATGAAGATTTGCCCCTACTCATAAAGAACGTTAGGAGAATGTACAACAAGGTTAAGTTCAACAATCGAAGAAGATGGCAAGGGAAAGAGGAAAATAAAATCATTTGTTATAACTGTAGAAAGTTTGAACACATCATTGCCGATTGCTCAGAGACAAAGAGCAAACATATTACCTCCAAGAAGCCCTACAAAAAGAAAGCCTTGAAAGTAACTCGGGCTTTGAAGAGCGAATCTAAAGAAGAGGTGGACATGGCAAGTGTGTGTTTCATGAAAAATGATAATACACGTAAGGCAACTCCCGAAATCATTCTTGATGATTGTGAGTAATTCATAGATGAACTTGGTGAAGCTTTTGAAGAACTTTCCAATTACTATAATTTTCTCAAAAAAATATTTAAAAATGAAGAAAGAAAAAAAATTTCTACAAAATCAATTGATTGTTGTCTCAGAGAAAAAGAAATTTTATCTTCTACTCTTCAAAAGACTCAAAATGATTTTGATGCACATAAGACTTCATGTAAAGCAAAGTCTTCATGCATTGATGAAAATGAGTTTTCTATTATGAAAATTAAAATAAATACTTTGAGTAATGTTCTAAAGAAATGTGAGTTTGCAAAGTTAGGTTAGAAGCAATGTTTTCTAAGAAGCAAACTCAAAAGAAACCATCTACACATGTTTTTCATACTCAACATCATGCTTACACATGAGGACAACACACACACATGCAAATCACGCACACAATGCATATCATGCACATCATGCTTTTATGCATGCCAAGGTATACTCATGTGTTGGTCCCGAGATGATGCCAAGTGTGGATCTAATATACAAAGTCAACACTCACACAAGAATATTAGTGTTAAAGAAATAAACGTACTTGCAAATAAGGAAATAAATCACAGAAAAAGTTAAGAAATGCAAACACGAGTGATTTATCCTGGTTCGGTCCTAGTGACCTACATCCAGTCCCCAAGCCACCCGCTTGAGATTTTCCTTTATCCTTTGACTTTGTACACCTAAAATCAACACCTTGTATCCCACTTGACAAATTCCCTTTGCCAAATGTATACAACTCTTCTTACAACCAAGAAGATCACAACACCTTACACAAAGAAGACGCTCTTGTATAATGATTCCTTTGAGTGATTACAAATTTTTCTATAAGTCTTGATTCAGTATGTGATCGTGGACAAGGGCTATTATAGGTTGACTTTCAGAAATCTTCACTTTGGATAGGAATTTGGTGAAGAAACAGAAAGTGGGAACAGTTTTCAGAGAACCAGAAATTTTTAGAGTTTTTTGGTCAGAAAACTATATATTTGAATTAGTATTTTAAATCTAAGATAACAACCCTATTTATAGCTAAAATCTATAGTCAGTTAGGGTCAATAAGGGTAGTTATTAGGACAAATTTGAATTTTGAAACGTTGGATAAAATACCAGAATACAATAACTGTACAACAGTTATAAACTGTTATAAGTCGACTGGGGGTTGGGGGTTAGTCAACTAGGGTAGGCAATTTAGACTGAGTTAGTCGACTAATCTTGGGTATAAGTCGACTACATAAGACTGAAACTGATATGCAAGTTTCTAGAAACTACAATTAGTCGACCAGCAGGAATTATAAGTCGACTATAACATGTATTAATCGACTACTCATTTTTATAAGACGACTAATAACCCTATTAGTCTGCTAATAGGAAGGGTCAAGTCTGCTAATAGCAAGGGTCAAGTCTACTAATAAGAAGGGTCAAGTCTACTAATAGGTGGTCAAGTCTACTAATAGGAAGGGTCAAGTCTGTTAATAGACTAATGATGTATATGTGTATTTCAAGGCTTTTAACATACTATTAACCATTATAATACACATCAATAGCAATTCTCTTTGGGAAGTCATGATCATGTAGAACTCTTGAATATGCTTGAGATAGAGCTCCATATGATATGGCTTCACAAATGTATCATCAAAAGCAAGTTCCAACATTCTCCCCCTTTTTGATGATGACACTTTGTGTGCACAAATGCTCCCCTTGCAGAAAATAAGTTATATGTTCTCCCCTGCAAAAAATGGGTTATAATAGATATAGAAACACTTGTGTTCTCCCCCTGCAATAAATATATCATAACATGTATATATATGATAAATATTTGAAGCATTGTTCTTATCAAACTTCTTATATGGTACCTGAAAGATAAACATTAGATGGTACCAATCATAAGAGAAAAGCATTAACCTTTAGGAGACCAAACCCAATTTGAATTTGGTTTCCATCTGTTAGTATACACATAATTGTATGAATTACATATATCATGTATGTATGATGCAATATAAGTATTTTTGTCAATAATGCTTAAGTTTTTAGGAATCCATATAAACTTGTTCTTAATTCTTTTTGGAATAATATCAGATTTTCTTTTCACAAAAAAATTATATGGATTACTAACATATGAAGATTTTTCAAAAAATCCAATACCATGATGATTATGTGACATATTTTGATATGATAACAAATCATTCAACTTTTTTTTCCTTGATTAAACTTAGTCACATTTTTCAAAATCTCTTCATATTTCATTCTGAAAACTGACATGTCTTTATCTAACACAGAAATTCTTTCATTTAAAGACATAGTTTCCTTTTTAAGCAAAATATTTTCTTTTATAAAATTCTCATTATCTTTTTAATGATGATATCACTTTTTCAAAATCATCTTTTTGAGAATTTATAGAAGAAACTTGAGAGATATAACATGAATTTTCTTTGAAAAGTTTTTCATTTTTCTTTAATAAAACTTTATTCTTCATTTTTTCATTCTTTAGATCATTGAATAATTCATGGAATGCATCTAAAAGTTCAGTATATTGTACCTCATCTTCTTCTAGCACCATGTAACAGATGTTGGCATGTTTAGTGGTTTCTTCTTCATCAAAGGAAGAGGAATCACTGTTCTCCCATGACGCTTGGTAGTCTTTCTTCTTTCTGAACTTTTTGCTCTTAAATTTATCTTTATTTTTGAGCAATGGGCAATCCTTCTTCATATGACCTGTTTTATTACAATTAAAACATCTAAACTTACCTTACTTTAAGAATCTTCTGAATTTTCTTGAAAGTATTGCCATCTCCTCTTCATCGTCATCTGAATTGTCCGTGTTTGAGGATGCATGGAAGACAAGTTCTTTCTTCTTTGAGAGAGATTGTTGCTCACCCTTCTTTCTTTCTTCGAGTTGCACTTCATATGCCAAAAGATTACTAATAAGGTTTTCTAATGTCATTGTTGAGAGATCATTCGCTTCTTCTATTGCAGTTGTCTTCTTCTCCCAATCTGGTGTGAGTGCACGAAGGATCTTGCGAACTTTTTCGACTTGGGTGTATTCCTTTCCAAGGGATACTAAGGAATTGGTTATGTCTGAGAATCTTGTAACCATTTCTGAGATGGTTTCATTCTCCTTCATTTTGAAAAGTTCAAACCTATGGACAAGAATAGAAATCTTAGATTCTTTAACCTTATTTGCGCCTTCATGTGTTACCTGAAGAGTGTGCCATATTTGATTTGCAGAAGTGGCTGTTGACACACGGTTGAATCGTCTTTGGTTAGGCACAGAATAAAGCACTCAACGCTTTGGCGTCAAGGTTCGCATTCTTCTTTTGATCATCACCCTAAGCGTTGTAGTTGGTTGTCGGTTTAGTGTACGGTGCTTCTACAATGTTCCAAAGTTCGTAGTTGAGGATTGCAAGTAGATCTTCATTCTATACTTATAATAGTTATAGTTGGATCCGTCAAATAGCGGTGGACGTTGTGTAGAATGTCCTTCTTTGAATTGTGATGAAGGGAACTCCGTTGCAATCCTTGTATGTTGTTGACTGGGTATGGAGGGCTCTGATACCAATTGTTGGTCCCGAGATGATGCCAAGTGTGGATCTAATATACAAAGTCAACACTCACACAAGAATATTAGTGTTAAAGAAATAAACATACTTGCAAATAAGGAAATAAATCACAGAAAAAGTTAAGCAAACACTAACACGAGTGATTTATCCTGATTCGGTCCGTGACCTACATCCAGTCCCCAAGCCATCCGCTTGAGATTTTCCTTTATCCTTTGACTTTGTAAACCCAAAATTAATACCTTGTATCCCACTTGACAAATCCCCTTTGCCTAATGTATACAACTAAGAAGACCACAACACCTTATACAACTTCTCTTCTACACTAAGAAGACGCTCTTGTACAATGATTCCTTTAAGTGATTACAAACTTTCCTATAAGCCTTGATTCAGTATGTGATCGTGAACAAGGGCTATTATAGGTTGACTTTCAGAAATCTTCACTTTGGAGTAGGAATTTGGTGAAGAAACAGAAAGTGGGAACAGTTTTTAGAGAACCAGAATTTTTCAGAGTTTTTTAGTCAGAAAACTATATATTTGAATTGGTATTTTAAACCTAAGATAATAACCCTATTTATAGCTGAAATCTATAGTCAGTTAGGGTCAGTTAGGATAGTTATTAGGACAAATTTGAATTTTGAAACGTTGGATAAAATACTAGAATACAATAACTGTACAACAGTTACAAACTGCTATAAGTCGACTAAGGGTTGGGGGTTAGTCGACTAGGGTAGGCAATTTAGACTGGGTCAGTCGACTAATCTTGGGTATAAGTCGACTACATAAGACTGAAACTGATATGCAAGTTTCTGAAAACTACAATTAGTCGACCAGCAGGAATTATAAGTTGACTATAACACATATTAGTCGACTAGTCATTTTTATAAGTCGACTAATAACCCTATTAGTCTGCTAATAGGAAGGGTCAAGTCTGCTAATAGCAAGGGTCAAGTCTACTAATAGGAAGGGTCAAGTCTACTAATAGGTGGTCAAGTCTACTAATAGGAAGGGTCAAGTCTACTAATAGACTAATGATGTATATGTGTGTTTCAAGGCTTTTAACATACTATTAACCATTACAATACACATCAATAGCAACTCTCTTTGGGAAGTCTTGATCATGTAGAACTCTTGAATAGGCTTGAGATAGAACTCCATATGATATGGCTTCACAAATGTATCATCAAAAGCAAGTTCCAACATCATGCACCTATTGTAGCTGAAAAGGTCATTTGGATAAGTTTTGTAATGATAAGTTAAATGTATCAAATAGTCAGTTTCGGTTCGAAAAACTAAGATTTAAGGATCCAAAAAGATTTAGGTAGTAAAGTCAACATTTCTTTTAAATTAAATAGGTACGCATTAAGGCTCCAAGACGTAAGGAGCAGCGGTACCTTGATAGTGGTTGCTCATGGCACATTACATGGGACTTCAATAATTTTACAATATTATCAATGTCTAGTGAAGATGTCACCATTACCTTTGGAGATGACTCAAAGGGTAAAATTATCGTATACGTAATATCAAAATTAGCTCATCTCCTTTAATTGAAAATGTTACTTTAGTTGAAAGTCTCAAATATAATCTTTTAAAACATTAGTCAATTGTGTGATAAAAGTTTAAGAGTTAACTTGTGATATTATTGATAGGAAAAATAATTCCCATGTACCTTCTGGTTTTCGTGAGAATAATATTTATATCATTGACATAATGAATTTACAATGTAACGATACATGTTTAACCGCTTTTAATGAAGATTTTTACTTGTGCATAAATAGTTAGGTCATGTTTATTTGGACCATTTATCCTGAATTAATCTAAAAAAAATGATGAAAGGTATCCCTTATTTGAAATTTGAAAAGAACCGCATTTGTGATGCGTGCCAACTTGAGAAACAAACAAGTCCTCTTTCAAATCTGTTAAGAATATAATGACATCAAGACCTCTAGAATTAATACATATGGAGTTGTTTGGTCAAATCAAAATTAAAAGTCTTAGTGAAACTAATTTTGTTTTAGTCCTTGTTAATTACTTTTTGAGATTTATATGGGTTTTTTAGGGACCACAATGACGAAGCCTTTTCACATTTTCATGTTTTTTGAAAAAGAGTTAAAAAAGGATTTTTTTAATTTTACGCATTAAAAGTGATAAGGTGAAGAGTTTGTAAATCACTTCTTTATTACTCATTGTGAAGAAAATAGAATCAAACATGAGTTACCATATCATAGAACTCCACAATAAAATAGAGCTGTCAAAAGAAAAAATTGTACTCTTCAAGAGATGGCTAGGATAATAATTAGTGAATACGGACTCCCTCAATATCTATGGACCAAGGTCATAACACTTTATGTTATATTGGGAATATGATTTATTTTTGCAAGAATTCAAATAAAACTCCTTTTGAGATTTATTATTATAGAAAATCAAATGTTTTCTATTTCAAAGTTTTTGGTGTAAATGTTTTATTTTAAATACTAAGGACAATTTATGTAAATTTGATGTAAAATTTTTGAAACTATTTTTGTTGTATACTCCAATACTAGTACGGCATATAGAGTTTTTAATAGGATAACTTTGACTATTGAAAAATTGATGCATATAAGTTTGAGAAATCTAACTCTCTTATGAAGAATGTTGTAGAGATTGATTCCTTAGGTGAAGATATGGAGAATGTATCTTTGAAGGACTCACCAATGCAAGATGACAAGCTAAGAGATAAAGCAAATGGTAAAGACCAAGAGGTTGAAGTGGAGCTGACTCAACCACTTCTGAAGAATTGGAGATATGCTTCAAGCCATTCCAAAGATTTCATCATAGGTAATGTATCTAAGGGAGTAACTGTTAGATCTGAACTTCAAAATATTTGTGGTCACTTTGCATTCATATCATACATAGAATCCAAAAAAAAAAAAAAATCTCGAGACCGAGGACGACTCATATTGGTTACTTGAAATGCAAAAGGAGCTCAATCAATTTGAGTGTAATCAAGTTTGACATCTTATTCTTAGGACTCATGATGGACCAATCATTAGTACTAAATAGATTTTAAAAACAAGTTAAATGAGTCGGGTAATGTAATTAAGAATACTAGGCTAGTGGCCCAAGGTTACACCAAATCAAAGGTATAAATTTTAGAAAACTTTGCACCCGTAGCATGACTTGAAGCTATAAGGATGACCATTGCTTTATCTCATATAAAGATTTCAAACTATTTCAAATGGATGTTAAAAGTCTTTTCTAAATGGTTTTATTGAGGAGGAGGTATATGTTGAATAACCCCAATGGTTTGTTGATCTCACACATCTAGATTATATTTTTAAACTAGAAATAGCCTTATATGATTTGAAACACACTTCTAGATCTTGGTATGAAAGACTTAGTAGTTTTCTTGTGACCAAGAATTTTGTTAAGGGTAAAGTAGATATCATCTTATTTACAAAGCATTTTAATGATGATATCTTGATAAAACAAATACATATTAATGAAATCATTTTTGGATCAACTAATGAAAAGCTTTGTAAGTATTTTGAATTATGCATTAAGGAAGGTTTGAAATGAGCATGATGGAAGTGTTCAACTATTTCCTTAGACTCCAAATTAGGTAAAGGTAAAGCCAAGTACACAAGAAAACTAATCAAGAGTTTGGGCTAGAGGATGTGAAGAGTAGCAAGACTCCAACGTCCACTACAGCTAAGCTTGATAAGGATAAACAAGGCAAAAATGTTGACATTAAACTCTACCGTAGTATGATTGATAGTTTACTTTACTTAACGACAAGTAGACCGAATATCATATTTAGTGTTTGTGTTTGTGCTGGATTCCAATTTTTTCCTAAAGAGTCTCATTTGATTGAGGTAAAATGCAGTAATAAAAATCATAAGGCTACTATTGGTATGAGCTTGTGATATCTGAAGACCGAATAATTCTCAATGATGAGTTATTCAAAGGCCGATTATAAGGTTGTAGAGTGGATAGGAAAAACACCAGTGATACTTGTCAGTTTTTTGGAAATTGCCCTTATTTTGTGATCTTTCAAAAAATAAAATTTTGTAGTCCTCTCAATCGCCGAGGAGTATGTTGTCGCCGAGGCTTGTTGTGCACAAATTCTTTGGATGAAAAATACTCTTCTTGATTATGATTTGCATTATGATCATATTAAAAAAATTTGTGATAATACTAGCACTATTCACATGATCAAGAATGCAAATCAACTTAGTAAGATCAAGTATATAAAGATTCAATATCACTTTCTTAGAGATTATTATGAGAAAAGTGATATTGAATTTGATTATGTTCTACCGATTTTTAATTGGCCAATATTTTTACAAAACCACTTGATTACAATAGATTTTCTTTCATTTGAGGTGAATTAAATGTTTGTATAATGGATCCTCGATTCTAATGTTTAGAGTTTTTGAATTTTCAATTGAATATTTATCTTTATTATTTAATTGATCTCAATTGGTATTTGGCATCATGTTTACACATTCAAGTCACAATAATTTTTCAAGTGATCTATATTATGGAGGTTTTCAATTGGTATCTAAATCATCTTAACTTTCAATTGGTTTTATGATTTTCAAATTTTGATTTCTTCCATCTCCTTTTTGATGCATGACAAAAGGGAGAGAAGAATATGATGAGTAATTTTTGTCTTAAATCTATCAATGTTTTATGCAATATCTATTTAGGGGGAGAAGAATATACCACTCTCCTTATTTCATATAATTTTGCTGGATGGAGGCATGGTAGGATGGATGGCTATTTTTATGCATATTGTTCTAAATTGCCAATTTATTGATATGCATGTGACTTGCTTATTATTGATATATCTACATGTCATGTTAAACTTGATTCTCATAAGCATAACTTCAGGGGGAGCTTTTCAAGCTCTTCATATTTTTTTTGCAAATTAACTTATGGATTTTATCACCATCAAAAGGGGAAAGATTATAGGCCCAAGGGTACAATCACCACTTCTGTTTTGATGGCTACAAAATTCATGTAGTTATGAGATACTAATCAAGTTTAAGTGTTTATAACTTTACAGGGTTCAAGAATTAAGATAACTTTTGATTCTTCCGCAAAAGAAAGGTATTGAACTATTCAAAATGATTTAAGCATGGGATTCCAGGTTAAAAGATCAAAGCATGAATTTCTGATGAAGCCCACTCGATGAAAACTTGAAGACATGTGAAACCTTTGTAAGAAAATAGAATGTTTAAATTTCGAGTGGTTTATCGATGCTCAAGATAGTTTACACACATAAAAGAATTTCGATACTTTTATTTATGAATGTTTTTGATCTATTTACCATGATTTTTCTCTCTATGTGTCTACATGTTTTTCATGGTTTAAATGATTGTCAAAATATTTAGAACAATATATATATAGATAATTTTAAAAATCAAAAGTATATTTAAGTACAAATATTGGGATTTTTTACTTGGCCCGATCGATCGCCAGAGCTTGCAGTGAGATCTGCACAAAACTCGCCCGATCGAGCGATCGATCGGAAGTGCACACAGATATCATGTATCTATGCACAGGGTTTCGGCTGACCGCCCGACCGACCAACATTTGTGAATTCACTAGCCGTTAGAGTCGGTCGACTAGTTTTGCCCAACCTCGATGTCATGAATTCTGTATCTGGTTTAAGGTCGACTGCCCGGTCGACCGCTGGTAATGACTATTTTGTATTAACCCATGGCCGGTCAACCGGTCGGTCGACCAAAATAGTCAAAGCAGTTAGTTTTTGAATTAATCTAATTTTGTCTTTTTTCAAATGAGTATTTTTCACTTTATGGAGATTTTAAGATCTGTTTTATGCCAAATTAATCCTTTAATGATATTTACCGATTGCCTATTTATAGGAGTCATTAGGGAGAGTTTCATATCAATTTTTTTCAAGAGAAATCAAAAAAAAAATCTAGAGAACAATTTTTAATAATTGTTTAATATTTTTCAAGTTCAAGAGCTTTCATTCCAAATTATTTTTCAAGTTTTAGTGTAACCCTCGGTTCCCAATTTACGAATGTCAATACTGGTATCTGGTGATGATTTAATCATCCTGATAGTCGGATTGAGGCAATTTCAACTCAAGATATTATTTCCCATTATTTATAATTTTTCTAAAATTTTGGAAATTTTTTGGGAATTATTGGAGAAGAATCTCAATTTGGGGTCGATCGGTGACATAGGCTGACTCTGGGATTTTTAATTAACAATTGGGGATGAATTTTGGAAATCTGAGTTCATAACAATGTTAAGGATGACATCTTCTATTTTTTAAATTTTTGAGCATTTTTCTGAATTAATAGCGTTTAATCCAATAAAATAATATTTAAATATTATTCAAAAAAAAGAAAATAAAATAAAAGTAATAGAAAATCGCATGTGTTGCAGGTTTCAAACCCAAGCTCATGCTGTATAGAAATGAATTGTCTAACCACATGGCCAATTTGGCGTTGATTACAAAAAGAAGACAATAATTTTATTTAACCTTTATTTCTTTACCTTTTAATTCTTCCAAATAAATAAAATCAAACTCCTTCATTGCTCCAAGTTTCGAAACAGTGACACTCTCCCAAGCATCCTAACGCCCAGACCAGCATGCCACTTTGGCGTGAGCTTGAGAATAAGCTCAATTATTATTATTAAACCATCGGCTAATTCATCTTCTTCTCCACCACACGACCTGCTCCCTCTTCTTTCTCCCCGCAATCACACGTTCTCCACCTGCTTCCCCGATTTCTCTCCCACGATTTTTCCCTCGCTCTGTCCCACATCGCCCACTCTCTCCACCTCTCTCGCGCCCTTTCTCACGATCCCACACACCTCTCACCCGTACACTCTCTCTTCCCCTACCTCTATATATTCCCTCCTTTCTCGCCTCTTCGAGCCCAGGACGAGTACAGCCTTCCTCCTCGCGCATAGCACTCCAGCAGGCGCGTGCACACCGGCGAGACACCCAGTCATTCCATCACCCTTGCAGCCAAGGGTCGTCCTCTCCCTCTTGGCGTGTGCCACAGCCCATACGCATGCCACGGCAAGCCCTCGCTCGTCCCTCTCCATCTCAGGCCACGCACCTCTTCATGGCGCCCTCCTCTCCTCCATCGATGTCGGGCCGTGGTTGAAGCATGAATCCAAGACCTCGGCTGCGGACACAACATCTCCATCGGCTTCCCCTACGCGCGTCCATCTCCGGCGAGCCTCCATCGTCGTCAACGAGATCCGCCGTCGACGGCCGCGCATGACCCCATGGCAGATCACACACCTTGCGTGAGCATGCGTACCTTCTCTCCCAAGACTCTAAGGTGCTGGAAGAAGATTCAGACTGAAGGGAAGCGTTCCGGGTAAGTTAATTTCCGTTGTCGTCGATGTTAATTATTGTTGGCATTTCGTCGAACACGTAGTATGCATTACTAAATCACTAATTTCACCATGATAATCTTATTTTAAAATTCTAAAAAAAATATATAGGGACACCCAATACCTGTCTCCTAATTGTCATAATTTTTAATAGATTTTATAAATTTAGTTTAATCAAAAAAAAAGAAGAAAAAGGAAAAAAAAAACTTGCTCTGCTCTCGGCCTCTGGCTGAGAGCAGCTGCTGCTCTCGGCCAGGACCAGGCCGAGAGCAAGCCAGGCTCTGGCCAGCCCAGCCAGACCTGGCCCAGGCCAGGTCTGGTCAAGGCCAGTGGGTCTGGCCAACAGACCCGGGTTTGGGTCTGTTTACAGACCCGACCCGGCCCCAAAAAAAAAAAAAGAAGAAAAAAAGAAAAAGAAAGAAAGGAAAAAGAAAAAGGAATAGTAAGAAAAAAAAAAGAAAAAAAAAAGGAAAGAAAGAATAAATAAATAACATAGAAATAAAATGTTAGAATATTATTGTAGCAGGCCCAGACCCAACCCAAACCCAACATTGTAGCAAACAGACCCGTTAAGCTTTTTAATTATTTTTATTGATTTTAGGTTTATTTTAATTCAAAAAATTCTATAAAATTCACAGAAAATTTCAGAAAATTCACAGAAAATCACAAACTAAATTTGAAGCTCTATAAAATTATTTGATGTAATATTGCTTATAATAACATGAAATTAAATATCTTTGTAATTACTATATAATGATATTTTATTTAAAAATGACCAATAAATTTCTAAATAGCACAAAAAAATATGAAATTCATAATTCAATAATATGTAAATATTATACATCAATTTATTATTTTATGCATATATTTTATCATGAAAAAATATTTTAAATAGTTGCTATAAATTCAGAAATTGAATTATTGGAAAATTAATCAACTAAAATTATAATAAATAGTAAAAATTACTTTCTTATTTAACTTATCACTGAATAAGAACATGTCAAGTCTCTAATTAATTCACGTAATATTTAGGCCGCGAATTTTACCCAGAGCCGGTTGCAGTTACGGGAATTCAGACTCCAACGACATCAGGCAAATGTACACGATTCTCCTCTCGTTGACTTTCATCTTGATCTTAATTCTTCTCTTAATTATAAATCATGGTTATCACATCGCATGATCTTCAACACTATCCTGTGATCATATTTACATATCAGCTTTTCTCTTCCGATTATATGACTAATTATTCTATTCTTGATATTATTACCTGTACCGTCTCGTGATCATGCTACATTGCCTTACATATCGTATTTGCATCTCGTTCCTGTACATAATGCATTCAATTTCATGATTGCTTGTATGTGATAGACTGATGTGAAGATCAATGAAATCTACACTGATCATGATAAATATCTTGATCTGAATTTTGAGGATAACTGGATAATAATAAAGAAGGATTGATAGTTAAAGATTGTATATCGATTTATATTGTGATCCTGATATTATTGAAAATTAATCGAGGAAATTGACCATTATATTCTGAGTAATTATTCGAGGATACTTATTGGATTATGGACACATGATCATGACCGTTTTACTTGACATTTAGATTACATGATACTGTCATCACTTGCACTATTTGCATGCATCTGGTATCACTTGCACAACTATATATTTGTCACATGATATTGTCACTGTCTACATCGTCCCTTGATTTTGATACATTGTGTTCACTATCTAATATTGATATTCTTGATACCGATTCATGATCCTGTAACATTGAGTAACACACCATTTTGCATTTGCATTTAATTAATAAAATTAACCAAGCCGGGGTTATTGGGGAGACTGTAGCAGGGGAAATCCAGGGAGGTGTGCTTGGAAGGGCGACCCTTATGGGTTTGGATGCCACACGTGATCTTGTTATTTATGCGCGCTCCTATTATTACATGTTACATGATACCTGAGTACAGTGAACTGTTTCTCCCTGCTATCAGGATCCACTAACGCATTACTTGTTTGATATGCAGTTGTCCTGTGGGATGGGGCACAGGATGGTTGCATTAGTTAGAGTAATAAAATATACTAGACATATGCACTTGCATCATATCCTTCATTGTCTTCAGTGATCTAGTACCTGACATGTATTTTTAAGATACTGACACTTGACTCATGTGACGTGCATTATCTTGACTACATGACATTCCTAGACCTACCATGATATTTTATCTTGTGATCTCGAGTTCTTGTGATTATTTTGCACGACAGTTACTTGTCCAGGATGTCTCATGTTCATTATATACATGTCACACCATGCATGCACGGTCTTATTGTACATGATCTATCTTCTGATTATTCCTGTTACTGTTATTACATTCAGTTCTTGATATTTCCAAACATATTGTTCTTATATCCTACTTACTGTTACTACATTTTCATATTCTCTCCTTCCTGTTTCGTGTACTCTTGCTAGTCCGCTTCTGACGGACCTTTTATTTTATTTTCAGTATTTAGATCTGGAAAGCTGGTATAGAGAGTTGCTCGTAGATCATATTCTGGTTTCGCTGTTCTCCGGTGAGTTCAGTTTTCTTCTTGACTTGTTTTATTCAGATATAGTGGATGATATTGTTTATGATTCAATTTTTTATATATGTGATTTTATCCCTGTGCTTGGTTGTATGTGCATATATGTGTGCTATTCTGCTTGTTATTAACAGCCTAAGGTACTCATGGAAGAGATTTCACTCTTCGTGAGTATCTGCTGGCCATCGTCACGCACCTGTTATTTTGGGAAGCGGGGCGTGACATGTTTTGTTAGTATCAGAGCCAGGTTAGTTATATGCCATATATACAATCAGGCCACATATATGATAATCATCCACGAAATTATCTGAGTAAACAGTCATTAACTCCCTTTGCTTATTCCATACTTGTACAATCTTTTCCCTGAGAACCCTTGAACCGTCACCCTGATGTAACTCTTCCATCCATGTAGTCTTTATACTTACTCTGCCCTGCTTGATCATGTCTGGTTAGACTATTCTTGGTTTAGAGTGAGGATAGATATATTGAGGACTTGACCTGATTATTTGGACGAAGAAGAATAATTGAGAGGATCCTTTCGAATTATATGACAGTTAATTTTATGAGGAATTTTAGATCTGAAACTTTTTGAGATACATGTCTACAATGGAATCATAGTGAGAGGTAAGACTTAAAATAATAAATCATGCCTGAATTAAATAATGATCAGATCACATCCATACATACTGGATTTAGGGCATGGATCTTGGAGTGATAATCAGATCAATAAATGAAACTATTGCCTGGGCGAAATATGACTATACCTTGGATCAGATTGCTTGGATTTAGTTTTTGAAGGTTAGGACCTTGAAGTTTTCAGATCTAAGAAATGCTTTAAGAATATCTATCATAGTTTGAGGTTGTTGAGTTAATCTTATGACCCTCAAGAACATTGTAATTGGAATACCTTGATAATTTGTGTGATCTTCTGTTTGAGAATCATAGATGAAAGGAGGAAATAGATATATCTGAATTCTTATGAAGATTAATGAATTTAAAACTCAACTTTATAATTATCACTTGTTATTGCCACTGGTTACATTATATTCATTATCTGTCACTGATGATTTTTCAATAGTGACAGTGGGATCTGAGATTTGTGTTACTATGATACTGATGACCTTAAGGATTTGGCCTATAAATAGTGGGAGCAATTTTTATCAGATGAACATGATTATAGTGGATCGAGGGAGTAAAGTAATATTAAGGATGACCGATTATGAGCTCTGGAAAGTCAATTCGATCCCCAGACTAATGGTGATACTCTTGGTGATGAATATGTTAGATCATGACCCATGGTTGACTTGGTATTGGGTTATATCATATTGACACGGCTACGGATCTGGAACAATCCTAACTCATGTAGAGGTAGCTTCGATTCATATGTCGATGCCTGGCTGAATTTCGAGGACGAAATTCTTTTTATAAGGTGGGTAGGATTGTAACCCTCGGTTCCCAATTTACGTTTGTCAATACTGGTATCTGGTGATGATTTAATCATCCTGATAGTCGGATTGAGGCAATTTCAACTCAAGATATTATTTCCCATTATTTATAATTTTTCTAAAATTTTGGAAATTTTTTGGGAATTATTGGAGAAGAATCTCAATTTGGAGTCGATCGGTGATATAGGTGAAAACACCTAGAGGGGGGTGAATGGGTGTAAGTGCTAATCTAGGAACTAAATGCGCTAAATGCGGAAGCTAAACATAAATCTTGCAACACACTTAATACAACCAACAAGTGTAGCCGAATTCCCGTGAAGGCTCTGGACTAACTCCTCTTGATTCCCCTTGAATGGGTTGAGGTGCTATGTGAAGCTCTTGTGGTTAAGTATAAGTGAGGCACACACACAATCAAGCCAAGCATATAAGGATGAGCAATATGAAAGATGCAAGGCAATACACAAGCAAATATGATATGTATGATGTGAATGATGCTTTGCACAAAAGTAAAGAGAGAGTTAGAGATAATGGATCAAACGCAAACACAAAGATATGTTTCGAGGTTCGAGCCCCTAGCTCTACATCCCCGCCTACACCACCGTGCAGGATTTCCAATCCACTATAGGAGTACCGAACTCCTCTCTCAATGCCATCGAGGCAATACAACCACCATCCACCTCTACCGAAGAGGGATAAGGCCCGAAGCCAATACCACCAACACAATCACCTCTACCGAAGAGGGATCCAAACCAATACCACTCCGATCAACCTCTACCAAAGAGGGATACACAAAAACAAGGAGGGTTACAATCAAGGAGGCTTAACCTCAAACACTTCTCTTTTCCCAAACAAATGATCCTAATAGAATAGGATAGGTGATAGCTCAAGTGTGGAAAAACTAGAGTTTTGAAAACAACAAACTCAAAGAAAAATACTTGGGAAAACTCTTGGTAAAAGATATAAATGAAGAACAAACAAAATCTCCCAAAATACTATTTTCTTTGATTTTTCAAAAACTCTAAAACAAATAAGATGAATCCTTTTGGCACTTAAACTCTTTGAAAACTTGTTTAAAACACTGAAGAAGTCAAGAAATTTTTGCTCTAAAAATCTTTTATAAAAACAAGAAGAGATGGGGTATTTATAGCCTCATCAGAAGACTAGCCGTTAGGCTGATCTGGCAGCCTGACAGGCTACTGGTCGACCGGAACGGTCGACCGCCAACGGTCTAAAATCCGACCGTTGGAGCCTCCGGTCGACCGTCCCCGTCGACCCAAACAAACAGAGAGCTCTGCTCTCAGACCCGGTCGACCCTGACGATCGACCGTCCCAGTGTTTACCAAACGTGCACAATCTGTGCACGTCGGTCGACCGGCCCGGGTCGACCGACTTCATCCCAAGTCGACTTGGTCAGAAGACAAGTCGACTGGTGATTAGTACACAATATTGCATATTTTACATCATAATCCCCATGCATATTACAAATAAATATGTGATTTTTACTCCTCTTCTCTACATATTTGCAGGTACACACTTAATGGAGAGATTTCCAAATAATCACTTAATTAACACTAATTAAGTGATTAATCCAAGCTTAAAGGATAAAGCCAAATTCAAATCCAGATCCAGAAAGATCCGCCCAACAAACGAAGATTCTAGATATGCCACGTGGATAACCACCTAACAAACTGATCCCAACAGAAAGATCCGAGCCAACGGCCCAGATCTGGCGGCAGATCCGCGGCAATCCGCGGCAAATCTAGGTCGTTATGACCTCGGATTTTGCGCCAACAACCTTGCTTCTGGATCCTTCACCTGGGTGCTATAAATAGTCCACCTTCACCTGCGAGCAAAAATGGATCAGAGAAGAGAGAGAGATTAGTGAATAGATTTGTATTTTGTTAGTTTTGTTTAGGGTTTGCAGCTCTCTATGATCTTCTCCTCCTAGATTTCATTGCAAGAGAGAGTTGTAAGAGAGAGAGAGAGCTTGTATCATCAAGAAGTGACACTTGGAGCTATACAAGGATTGATCCATTCTCTACTTCTCTACTTGAGCTTGATTCTAGTTTACTTGCTTTATTACTTGCTTTGTTTACTTTCTTGCAATTTAATTCATGTTTAGCTTTTCTTTTGTAATGATGTGTAGCTAATTCTTTCTCCATGTACTAGCTAACCACTACCTTGCTAACTTCTAACTCATGGGTGATTGCTTTACTTCATCTTGCAATTTGTATGGTTTTCTCTTCTCCGATGGGTTTCTTTTCATTCTTGGCAAGTATCTTGTTGTAATTCTCCATATGATTCATGTGTGCCTCACTTGGAGCCTAGTCTTTGAACTAGTGCCTTGATGGAACATGGAGATGGATCACCAATATGCTATTTGTTGTACAACTTCATTATGTCGATTCTTGAATGTTGTATGCCTATTCATTAGCATCCCTTGAGTGTAGCTCTTTTGTTTCCATTATTGAAAGTCTAATTTGTAGGCCGATGACCATCTATGGAGGCTACAAGACAAGTCTAAGAATGAATCCCCATCATCCAAGTGAGAAAGTAATTAGACCAACAAGCAAGACATATCCATGCCAATGAATCAACATGAGGCATGCATCACTATCACGGAGTTTAGTAAGTCTTTAGTAAGGTAGTTAAGGTTAGCTAGTCATGGTTTTCTTTCATTCAAGTTTTCTAAAGTTTTCTTTTCTTTTAGTGTGAATACAACAAACCTCTTCTTGATTTCTTTTCACTTACCACCATGAATATATCCATACACTCTTTAATTCCTTTCTTTGTGTTTTATTCATTCTTTTAAGCAAGAGAAGAATTCTCGTTTTCTTTTTCTCACTCATATCGTAACGCTTCTACGCTAGCTCTCCTTGTGGTTCGACTCGGTATAGCTTTATGCTATAGCGGAAGATTGGAACAAGGTATAATAATCACATATTCGAAGTGAACAAGATCAAAGGTGAATTCTAAACCATAAACCATCTCTTTAATACCTGATTCTTGTGCAATTAACTTCACGTACCTTGTGTTTACCCAATCAAATTTTTGGCGCCGTTGCCGGGGAGAGCGACGGTATTTGCTTTAAAAGTGAGAAACTAAACGATACTTCTTCTCTGTTGCAGGTACAGGTTGAAGATACAGAAAATCTTGCAGTGCAGAATCATATAAGTGGACCTGGGCTTCTGCTCTCGAAAGCAGAGCCCAGGATCCCTCCAAATTGCCGCGTAGCCGCGGCATTTTGCCGTGGGAACGCGGCAAAGAGGAGTTCACTTCTAACAATTTTTCTGCAGGGATTGCTGCTTTGCAAATTACTTCTGCTGATATATCTGAAATCTTGTATTCTTCACCTGATATTTGCTAATCAACAGTAAAAAATTTGGTGTTAATTGATAAAAATTGTTAGACATCTTGCATTATAGGCACGTGTCTTTCAATTACTTTACATTTACTGTTGAAGAGTGCGGGGGACAAGGTACGTAATTCATTGCATATAGACTAGGACTCACTCTTTGTTTGATTTATCTTACTTGGAGTGAACCTTGTTTGTTTCTATATCGTACACTTGCACAATTCAATTTTAAGGGCAATACCTGTAAATAAGATAAGGTGGGGAGGTCATTACCCTTTCCTTAGCCCGCAAACCACTATCCCAGCACTCACAATCCCAAGCTTGTAAATAAAATTTGATAGACGTTGGCCCTAGGGACATCCGGACTCACTTAGGAGATTTTCCTAAGGGGGAAAAGTGTTGGAAATTGACTTCTGTAAAATCAGTGTCTAGGAAAGGGGTTGAGGGCCGAAAGCCCGAAGGTTGCTGGTTACTTAATTAAGGAACGTCTTCGGACGGAAAACCTCCCACCAACCTTACCCTTCCCTGGCTGATTTGCTTATAGTCAGAGTCTACACCAAACCTCCTGTGGACAGTCTATTTAGGAGTCATCTAGGACCAGAAACTCTAGACAAGCTTGGATTGATTTTTTTTCTTTTGTTGTTTGTTATTTTTCTTTTTCGCTGGTGTGATCGGTGCACGTTGTTTGTGATTGTATATACGATAGTGGTTTTGTGATCCTAATTCTACACTTGCACTTACACATCCACTTCACATCATGACCAACAACGTCTCACTTCAGGATCGATTTTATCCGATTCGCACCTCCATTCCTTCATGCATTCTTCTCCCGAGCCTAATGGAAACAATTTTGAGCTGAAACCACAATTCATTAGTACACTTCCCCATTTCCATGGTCTAGAGTCTGAGGATGCGTACCTCTTTATTCGTGAGTTTGAAGAGGTATGCCAAATGATGAGAATTTCCCAACTGTCTGAGGATGCTGTTAGGTTACGGTTCATACCGTTTGCACTTAAGGATTTAGCTAAGAAATGGCTTTATAATCTTCCAGTCAGTTCCATATCTTTATGGGAGGATTTTGTTAAAGTCTTTCTTAAGAAATTTTATCCTATCCACAAAACAGCCCTCATGAGAAAGAACATAATGCAATTCAAGCAGGAAACAAATGAACCTTTCTGGAAATATCTTGAGCGTTTCAAAGACCTTCTTGCCCTGTGTCCCCATCACGGCATAGAGAAATGGCATCTATGCCAGATTATCTATGATGGATTAGATTACCAAACGAAAACACTTTTAGAATCCATGTGCCAAGGGGAATTCTTGAAAAAAGATGAACATCAGGGGTGGGATCTCTTTGAAACCCTAGCTGAGAAAACCATTCAGTGGGAGTCATGCCCTGATAGACCGACTCCCACCACTTCCAGAACTGGTACACACTCCAAAGAATCCTCTCTAGCTGCAGAAACCAAGATCACACAATTAATGAAGAGGATAGAGTTGCTTGAGTCAAAAGGGAATTCTGTGGTCAACCAGGTCAACCCATTACCTTTGATTAGACCAGGTTGCACCAACTGTCATGACCTTAGCCATGTTGTTGAGGAGTGTCCATTATATCAGCCACAATCATTTTAGGAGAAAATGAATGCAGTATTGACCAGACCCAATCATCATCCATACTCCAACACTTACAATTCAGGATGGCAGAACCATCCAAATTTTTCATGGAATCAGTCTGGTCCTGAGCATCATATGCTACCACTTCCATATCCATACAATGCTCAGTTTCATCCATCCAGTTTCGATCAGAATTCACTGTATGTTCATCCATCTCAAAGTCCACCACAGTCATATCAGTCTTATCAGAATCCTCCACCATTCTACCAATCACAATTCCAATCTCCATATCCTCAACATCCACCCCAAAATAATTCCGAAATATCTGAGTTGAAACAAATGATAGAAACCTTAACAAAAAACCAGCAGCAGGAGTTGAATGAAATGAAGGTCCAAATTGGGCAATTGGCTGAGAATCAAAGAAATTTGTTCCCAAATCAGCCATTGCTAAATCCCAAAGTTGAAGATTCAGGACCCAGTCACTGTCATGCCATTCATACCCTGAGATCTGGTAAACAAGTTGACAATAAGGTTTCTAGTTCACGATCTCATCCAGTACCAAAGCCAACACCTCATGTCCCAATACCACCAACTTTTGACAAACCATCCTCTAGTGCAGAGCCATCCACATCTCAAGCCAAGGGGAAAGAAAAGGTAGATGAGCAACCTTATAAGCCTAGAGTACCATATCCAAATAGGTTTCTAAATAACAAGTCAAATGCTCACATGGAGAAAATAAAAGAAACATTCAATAAGGTCCAAATCAATGTCCCTCTTCTTGATGCCATTCAACAAGTGCCATCATATGCCAATTTTTGAAGGAAATGTGCACCAAGAAGAGGAAGACCCAAGTCCCTAAAAAAGTCTTCCTTGCATCATCCATTAATGAGTTGCTCACTGGTCCAATTCCTGTTAAGTACAAAGACCCAGGGAGCCCCACCATTTCATGCATCATAGGACAGACTACAATAAATAGGGCACTTCTTGATTTGGGGGCCAGCATTAATCTCCTACCTTTCTCTGTGTACCAACAATTGGGGTTAGGTGATCTCTCCCGACCCAAATGACCATCCAATTGGCTGATCGCTCTGTTACTAAACCCAAGGGGTAATTCAAGATATCCTTGTCAAAGTTGGAGAATTCTTTTATCCTGTTGACTTTGTTGTCCTTGAAACAAAACCAGTGTCAAATTCCAATCAAAGGGCACAAATTCCTGTCATTCTGGGACGACCATTCCTGGCTACTGCAAATGCAATCATTAATTGCCGGAATGGATCAATGAGATTGACTTTTGGTAACATGACACATGAACACAATGTCTTCCACACACAGCCTCACAAAACAAAAGATCAAATTTTGAGGTTAGCTTCATTAATAACAATTGTGAGGAGGAAAGTGAAGATCCAAAAGATGAGTCACAATCTTGTGATTCTCTTATCCGAGTACCCTTTCAAACGGGGAAAGTTGATTTGGATATTTTCACTTTCAATAAGCCAACTAAGAGTGTATTAGAACCTCCAATTGATATATCTTTTGAAGACTTGTTTGCTGATGAGATCATGTGTTTAGATGAGTCAACTCGGGGTAAGTTAGCTAATTGTCCACTTCCGGATGTTGATTTGAGTTTTGAAGAATTATATGGAGAAGAGTTAAAATTTCTTAAAATTGGAAGTAATGAGATTCTGAGTGAGAGTGGTGATAAGGACTTTGTTTGTGAACGATGTGGTGGAATGAGTATGAATGAAAATAACAACCACTTGAAACTGGAAACACCTAGGGTTAGAATAATTCAGACCGTTTCCCAATGGAGCTCAAGAAAGAGAACACATTGGAACGATGGGAAACGGGCCAGAGGGAAGCGACCAAAAGCCCAGGTGAGAGTTACACTTGTATATTCCTTGTAAATAATTCTTTCCTCTTCCATTTTGTTTCATGCATACATATATCATAATGCATTGAGGACAATGCATGAAATAAGTGTGGGGGAGGGTTTACTAACTTAGAGTTTTTAGAATTTCTTTCTTTTACACTTCTTTTAGAGTTTTTAGATTTTCTTTAATAAAATAATAATAATAATAAAAAAAAAAACTTTTTGAAATAAGAGACAAAGTTTTGTTCTATTTTTAAGAAAATTAAGATGTATCTTAGAAATTAAGAAAGCCTTAATTATGACATCTTAAACATAGTTGAAGTAATAGATCTTGTTTGAAAATTATAGGCTAAGTAAGTAAAATTGAGGAGATATTTTTATCTTGAATTTTTACCTTAGATAAATATGCACTTTACACTTACACATTTCTTGGGATGGAGACAAAGACCAAAAATGCCATATAAATAAAAAAAAGAAAAAAAAAAATATATATATATATAAATAAAAGATCACTTATTAAGCTGGATAACTATGCCTCAAGAAGCATGGTTACTCACGCCTAACGGTGATCTCACTTATTAAGCTGGATAATTATGCCTCAAGAAGCATGATTATTCACGCCTAACGGTGATAATAAATAATCCCCTTTAGTTTCGTGGCCTTTTCTACTCGAGACCTTAAACCCGAGGGATGTTTCTCATCTGGTGCCCTAAGACCGTCTGGTTTGGGAGTCATCGGTTAAAGGCTCGTTACAAGGGTAGACTAGAAAGCCTAAACTAAGGGAAGAAAAAAGCATAAAAAAAAGTATATATAAATAAATAAATGGCTTTATGGTTGGAGTTGAAATCCCAGAAATCTTCACTTACACGGTGTGCATACTATCTAGGTTTTATAAAAGATAAAGTATTCAATCCAATTTTGAATTCTTACCTTAATTGAAGACAAGATCTTGCATGGATACTAAGTTTAAGGAAGAATAATTATAGGTGGACTTATGACCTAGGATCACTTATATTTTTGCAAAAATAGTTCGTAAACATGTCTCTTATTCAAAATGAATTTTCAAAATACTAACATTTGTCTTCTTTCTTTATGGATTTTGTGGGTGTAATCCGCTGAAAACCCTCAGGAGACAACACTCCTCCTCTAGGGTAACCTAGAGGTTTAACGGCTTGTTGCACATGCTCAGTGCAATCGCGTCACCTGCGAAAGTGGTGCAATAAATTGGTAGTATAGATTTTCTTTTTCTTTGTTTTGCTCGGGACGAGCAAAAGAATAAGTGTGGGGGTGTGATTAGTACACAATATTGCATATTTTACATCATAATCCCATGCATATTACAAATAAATATGTGATTTTTACTCCTCTTCTCTACATATTTGCAGGTACACACTTAATGGAGAGATTTCCAAATAATCACTTAATTAACACTAATTAAGTGATTAATCCAAGCTTAAAGGATAAAGCCAAATTCAAATCCAGATCCAGAAAGATCCGCCCAACAAACGAAGATTCTAGATATGCCACGTGGATAACCACCTAACAAACTGATCCCAACAGAAAGATCCGAGCCAACGGCCCAGATCTGGCGGCAGATCCGCGGCAATCCGCGGCAAATCTAGGTCGTTATGACCTCGGATTTTGCGCCAACAACCTTGCTTCTGGATCCTTCACCTGGGTGCTATAAATAGTCCACCTTCACCTGCGAGCAAAATGGATCAGAGAAGAGAGAGAGATTAGTGAATAGATTTGTATTTTGTTAGTTTTTGTTTAGGGTTTGTAGCTCTCTATGATCTTCTCCTCCCTAGATTTCATTGCAAGAGAGAGTTGTAAGAGAGAGAGAGCTTGTATCATCAAGAAGTGACACTTGGAGCTATACAAGGATTGATCCATTCTCTACTTCTCTACTTGAGGTTGATTCTAGTTTACTTGCTTTATTACTTGCTTTGTTTACTTTCTTGCAATTTAATCATGTTTAGCTTTTCTTTTGTAATGATGTGTAGCTAATTCTTTCTCCATGTACTAGCTAACCACTACCTTGCTAACTTCTAACTCATGGGTGATTGCTTTACTTCATCTTGCAATTTGTATGGTTTTCTCTTCTCCGATGGGTTTCTTTTCATTTCTTGGCAAGTATCTTGTTGTAATTCTCCATATGATTCATGTGTGCCTCACTTGGAGCCTAGTCTTTGAACTAGTGCCTTGATGGAACATGGAGATGGATCACCAATATGCTATTTGTTGTACAACTTCATTATGTCGATTCTTGAATGTTGTATGCCTATTCATTAGCATCCTTGAGTGTAGCTCTTTTGTTTCCATTATTGAAAGTCTAATTTGTAGGCCGATGACCATCTATGGAGGCTACAAGACAAGTCTAAGAATGAATCCCCATCATCCAAGTGAGAAAGTAATTAGACCAACAAGCAAGACATATCCATGCCAATGAATCAACATGAGGCATGCATCACTATCACGGAGTTTAGTAAGTCTTTAGCAAGGTAGTAAGGTTAGCTAGTCATGGTTTTCTTTCATTCAAGTTTTCTAAAGTTTCTTTTCTTTTAGTGTGAATACAACAAACCTCTTCTTGATTTCTTTTCACTTACCACCATGAATATATCCATACACTCTTTAATTCCTTTCTTTGTGTTTTATTCATTCTTTTAAGCAAGAGAAGAATTCTCGTTTTCTTTTCTCACTCATATCGTAACGCTTCTACGCTAGCTCTCCTTGTGGTTCGACTCGGTATAGCTTTATGCTATAGTGGAAGATTGGAACAAGGTATAATAATCACATATTCGAAGTGAACAAGATCAAAGGTGAATTCTAAACCATAAACCATCTCTTTAATACCTGATTCTTGTGCAATTAACTTCACGTACCTTGTGTTTACCCAATCAACTGGTTGAAGCCTGGAACAGAAAATTGGGTCAGAAAAATAGTTTAAAAATATTTGAAAAATCTTTAAGTCTTCTAAAAATACACAAAACTTGTTTTAACATTTTATATTAAACCACAAACAAGTGATAAAATTTCAAGATATATCAATCATATCAATTCATTTTTGAGTCTTGCAAATTTTATCAAAACCAACACTTGTATTTTTATCAAACTTGATTTTTCAATACATGAATAAGATAGTCAAAATAAGTTTGTATAGGAAGTGTAAGCATGTATGTATAACTAGAATACATCTATTATAAATATAAACTATTTAAACTTGTTTTGATCAATCTATTCATGAAAACAAATCCAAAACATGAAACGTGTGTGTTTGTGCACTTGAGCATATCAACTATACTAAGCTTTACAAATGGATCTAAAACACACTAAACTAAAATAGGATACCTAAGTCTTCTTGATGACCTTTCATCTTCAAGTTGACTTTCTCCCAAACGTGATCCACCGAGTGCAAAGGTATGATCTTTAAGTTTTGGCACCAGAATCACGATGAAAAGCTTCTAAACTCCTTGTCGAAGCTAATCACCGACTAATATCTTTGTTAATGATCTGAAACTTAAACAACACAAGATTATTAGTAAACATAACTACATGAGTTAATCATCATCAAAACTAGGGTGGAAAGCCTTTGGGCCAACAATCTCCCCTTTTTGATGATGACAAAACTCATGGAGTTATATATGCATAAATTAAAGTTATGCTTCAAAGAAACTCCCCCTTAACTCATGCATAAAACAAATAAACATAAATATGCATGAATGACAATGCATAAACAAGATGTTCTAGATATCAAAAGAAATATTCAAAACAAAACATGTTCTAGAGATCAATTAACATTAAACTAAATTAACATAATATATGCAAAAATATAACTATGCATATATAAATCATGAACAAATCATTTTGAGTTTATAAGATTTATATAATGCATGTTAAACTCACAAATAATTCTCTCCCTTTTTTTCAATCATCAACAAAGGGGTAATCAATCAAAACAATAAAATGAGGGGGAAAAATCTTTCTCCCCCTTTTTGTCAATCAAAACAATAAAAAATAATGTTCTCCCCCTTTTGTCTAAAACAAAAAAACAAAGTCAATAAGGGGTGACTATAAAAACATGATATCAATTAATAATATGTCAAAGAAGCATCTTGATACCAATTGAAAGTAAACAAAGATCAATAAATGTTATATGCTATATACATTCATGAAGAAGAAGACGCTAAGTTAGCTTCCCTACACATATGCATTACATGAAAGAGGGATGTTAAGCCCTAATTCACATAACACACATTATGTAATGCATAAGAGGAGATGTGAAGCTCCCCCTACACACGTGTACCACATAAAGAAGAGATGTTAAGCTCCTCAATACAAGATACACTCAACATGAATCTATATGTAGAAGAGATGTTAAGCTTTCCTTGCATATAGTCAATACTAATCAAACTTTTGTATTTTACTTTAAACAAAATTTTTAGATACCAATTTAAACACAAGACATCTTGATATCAAAAGATAATATTTTCTTTTAAGCCAAATAAACAATTGAAATGACTATTTTCTATCATAAAGTAAGGGAGTGGAAATACAAATACCAATTGAAATATGAAAATCGAATTTTCTCCCCCTTTATGAAATACCAACAAAAAATATGCGTAGGATTGAAATAAGATACCAATTGAAAACTAAATCAATTGAAATAAAGTGAAGCTCAAGCTCTAGCATAAACAAGATTTGTGCTCAAGATATAGAAATATAATAGCACAAATAAAACAAGTATATGTGTATGAAATAGAATGAGTACCAATCACTAATAGATGATACCAGTTGAAGATATACATACACAATAATCATATGAGTATACAAAAAGATCAAAATGATAACAATTGAAAGAGTTCAATGATACCAATTGACATAACAATAAGTTCAAGTGTATACATCATATTATTATACCTCCCAATCATGGTTCAAGTTTTAAATGATTTTCATTTTAAAGCATACATGAACATGATCTCCCATCCAACCTCCCATCTCATGCACAAGTTTAAAATGATTTTCAATATAAACATACAAGGCATGGACTCCCATCCAACCTCCCGTAAAGGGTAGGGGTTTTCAAAAATAGATTTGAAAATAAGCTTTGTTTGAAAAACTCTACCAAAATGAAGAATACCGTAACTAGTTAAATGAAAAATCTTTCAAACTAGTACGAAATCCTTCAAGTAAGGAATAAACTAAAAATAATTTTCATAAAACACATGTAAATCACATAGCACTTAAAACACTCAATATTCAATAAAGTCCATACATGCTCATGAAAACATACTCATGAGAAATATTTTAAAAATGGTGAGTGTACAAGTAATGTGTGACATGGCATTATGAAATATCCAATTAAGCTCAAATTTCTTGAAACAAAACATGAAAATCATTAAACTTATTTAATCTTCAAGGTATATGTATGTCCTATATAAATTAAAGTATACATACATATCCAAACACAACGAGTCCACAAGGATATATGCATGAAGGCACGCGGCTCAAAGGATGTATATGTATAATAATAATTTGGATAAAATGGACATATACATGAAGTTAAACAAATAAACACGAAATCAAGAAAAACTAAATATTCATCAAATAAATTTCATTTCAAGGTATATGTATGAATTGTCAACACAATAAGTATACATACATATCCCTAAACACAATTGAGTCCATATATATAAATTTGCATGAAAGGCAAATGACTCAAGGGGTATACATGTATATCTTAAAATTTGGCAAAATACACATATACATGAAGTGAAACACACAATCATAAAACAAATCCAAAATAGGAATATAAGTTTAAAATGTATGAATCATCAAAATTAGACTATACTAGCACATCTAATGGGTTCAAATAAGCATTCAAGTACAAACATATATAGATTTATTTGTGGCCCACTATATGCACAAGTATAAATCCTAGTCTTAATGAAAACTAACATCTAAACATATATTCAAAACATGAAGCATCAAAAACACGATAAAAATTAACATGATAAACATAAACATGATTATTATGAATATCCACATGTTATTAGAAATATGATATACGCAATAGCAACCATATAGTGAGAACACAAAAGAATTTATCCATATTAAACATGGGTGTCTCAAAATAACTAAACATGTATATCACAAGTCTAATAAGCATGGCATGTTCATACTAATCACTAAACAATGAGACATGCTATAAAAGATAAACATGGGAAGCATGCAAACATAAATAAGGAGTTAGAGATTCGATACCAAAACCAATGAGGGCACCGCTCTAGTTCTCCAAACCAAGGTGGTCATCTCCACCAAACATCCCTTGAAAGTGATGCATCTAAATAATCTCCTTTAAGTACGGAACGCATCCACTCCAAGGTACGGCTACTCTCACGTCATGTGAGAGCTCACACCTACATTAAATAAAGGAGGGGTGGTCTTTTGTACCCATATCTTATTGGGTCCATGGGGTTAGTACCTTCTCTAACCAAAACAAAATTCTTTGCTAAATTTGAAGTATGTAATCTATTAAAGCAAAATTTAGCAAGGTGGCCCTTACGTCCACAATGTGTACAAGTGTACACATGAGCATACATAGTGTGATGGTGTCCGTGAGGAGCATGTGTATGCCGTGGAGGGTGTGCATGCATAAAAGATGGAACTTGTTTCTTTCGAAACAAAGTTTCCAAACGTGTGTGCCCTACTACACATTGGCTCAAAGTGGAGCCCAAACAATCTACACTCTTCTTTAATAAACAAATATCATCATTAATTCTAGAAGAAGAGGTACATGCAATAGATGTTCTAGGTGAAACTACCCTAGCATGGCAAACATGTGAAGCAATATCATTTTTCAAAGAATTATTTTTATTTAAACAAATTTCTAATTCTCTTGAAATAAATTCAATTTCTCTTTCCAAGGAATCATTATTATGTAAAACAATTCAATTTTTGAAGACAAAACATCATTTTTCTTCAAGAGTGTTTCACAATCATTTTTAGATTTAAAAATTCATTTTCTTTAAGTGCAAGATCAAGTTGAGATTTTAATGAATCCCTCTCATTAGCAATCTCCTCTTTCTCTTGCAAAACAATATCAAGTCTAGCAATCAAATTTTTATTATCATTGTTAAGGCCTAGACTTTTCTTTTTCAACAAATTATATTTTTCAATCAATTTTTCACAAACTATTGAAAGTTCTTCATTTTAAGCATGGGCATCATAATCATCACATGGAACTAGCATTAAAACTATCTAGTTGAGTTTCCGAGTGTACCTCAAGGGAGTCATTCCCTTGGACCGTATAGCATTGTTGCGGCTCGGATTCATCTCTACTAGATTCCTCCTCTTGTTGAATTGGCACTTGAAGCTTGGAGGCGGTGGTTGTTGTCAACAAATTCCACACTGCAAAGGCGGAATTAATGTTAGAAACACGTATAAGATAATCTTTAGATAATGTGCTTCTAATGGCCTCTAGGGCTAGTGCATTGGCCCCTATATGATTGCTATCACTAAGGAATGATTCCTTGGTAATGGCAAGATGAACCTTGTAACCTAGGGTTTGTAAATAAATGGACATCTTAGTCTTCCAAACAAGAATGTTGGAAGGGTCAAAACTAGGTGGGGTCATGAAGTCCATGGCAAACTATATGAGTGTGCAAACAAGCAAATGCAAACAATAGATTAGCAACCAAATGGATCTCACTCCTAGGATGTTAAGCCTAAGTATCAGGAGCACTAGCTCTGATACCAATTGAAAAACACCTAGAGGGGGTGAATGGGTGTAAGTGCTAATCTAGGAACTAAATGCGCTAAATGCGGAAGCTAAACACAAATCTTGCAACACACTTAATACAACCAACAAGTGTAGTCGAATTCCCCGTGAAAGGCTCTGGACTAACTCCTCTTGATTCCCCTTGAATGGGTTGAGGTGCTATGTGAAGCTCTTGTGGTTAAGTATAAGTGAGGCACACACACAATCAAGCCAAGCATATAAGGATGAGCAATATGAAAGATGCAAGGCAATACACAAGCAAATATGATATGTATGATATGAATGATGCTTTGCACAAAAGGAAAGAGAGAGAGAGAGTTAGAGATAATGGATCAAACGCAAACACAAAGATATGTTTCGAGGTTCGAGCCCCTAGCTCTACATCCCCGCCTACACCACCGTGTAGGATTTCCAATCCATTATAGGAGTACCGAACTCCTCTCTCAATGCCACCGAGGCAATACAACCAAAATCCACCTCTACCGAAGAGGGATAAGGCCCGTAGCCAATACAACCAACACAATCACCTCTACCAAAGAGGGATCCAAACCAATACCACTCCGATCAACCTCTACCAAAGAGGAATACACAAAAACAAGGAGGGTTTACAATCAAGGAGGCTTAACCTCAACACTTCTCTTTTCCCACAAACAAATGATCCTAATAGAATAGGATAGGTGATAGCTCAAGTGTGGAAAAACTAGAGTTTTGAAAACAACAAACTCAAAGAAAAATACTTGGGAAAACTCTTGGTAAAAGATATAAATGAAGAACAAACCAAATCTCCAAAAATACTATTTTCTTTGATTTTTCAAAAACTCTAAAACAAATAAGATGAATCCTTTTTGGCACTTAAACTCTTTTGAAAACTTGTTTAAACACTGAAGAAGTCAAGAAATTTTTGCTCTAAAAATCTTTTATAAAAACAAGAAGAGATGGGGTATTTATAGCCCCATCAGAAGACTAGCCGTTAGGCTGATCTGGCAGCCTGACAGGCTACCGGTCGACCAAAACGGTCGACCGCCAACGGTCTAAAATCCGACCGTTGGAGCCTCCGGTCGACCGTCCCGGTCGACCCAACAAACAAAGAGCTCTGCTCTCAGACCCGGTCGACCCTGACGGTCGACCGTCCCAGTGTCTGCCAAACGTGCACAATTTGTGCACGTCGGTCGACCGGCCCGGTCGACCGACTTCATCCCAAGTCGACTTGGTCAGAAGACTAGTCGACTGGTTGAAGCCTGGAACAGAAAACTGGGTCAGAAAAACAGTTTAAAAATATTTTGAAAAATCTTTAAGTCTTCTAAAAATCCACAAAACTTGTTTTAACATTTTATATTAAACCACAAACAAGTGATAAAAATTTCAAGACATATATCAATCATATCAATTCATTTTTGAGTCTTGCAAATTTTATCAAAACCAACACTTGTATTTTTATCAAACTTGATTTTTCAATACATGAATAAGATAGTCAAAATAAGTTTGTATAGGAAGTGTAAGCATGTATGTATAACTAGAATACATCTATTATACATATAAACTATTTAAACTTGTTTTGATCAATCTATTCATGAAAACAAATCCAAAACATGAAACGTGTGGGTTTGTACACTTGAGCATATCAACTATACTAAGCTTTACAAATGGATCTAAAACGCACTAAACTAAAATAGGATACCTAAGTCTTCTTGATGACCTTCCATCTTCAAGTTGACTTGCTCCCAAACGTGATCCACCGAGTGCAAAGGTATGATCTTTAAGCTTTGGCACCTGAATCACAATGAAAAGCTTCTAAACTCCTTGTTGAAGCTAATCACCTACTAATATCTTGGTTAATGATCTGAAACTTAAACAACACAAGATTATTAGTAAACATAACTACATGAGTTAATCATCATCAAAACTAGGGTGGAAAGCCTTTGGGCCAACAATAGGCTGACTCTGGGATTTTTAATTAACAATCGGGGATGAATTTTAGAAATCTGACTTCATAACAATGTTCAGGATGACATCTTCTATTTTTTTAAATTTTTGAGCATTTTCCTGAATTAATAGCGTTTAATCCAATAAAATAATATTTAAATATTATTCAAAAAAAGAAAATAAAATAAAAGTAATAGAAAACCGCATGTGTTGCAGGTTTCAAACCCAAGCTCATGCTATATAGAAATGAATGGTCTAACCACATGGCCAATTTGGCGTTGATTACAAAAAGAAGACAATAATTTTATTTAACCTTTATTTCTTTACCTTTTAATTCTTCCAAATAAATAAAACCAAACTCCTCCATTGCTCCAAGTTTCGAAACCGTGACACTCTCCCAAGCATCCTAACGCCCAGACCAGCATGCCACTTTGACGTGAGCTTGAGAATAAGCTCAATTATTATTTTTAAACCATCGGCTAATTCATCTTCTTCTCCACCACACGACCTGCTCCCTCTTCTTTCTCCCCGCAATCACACGTTCTCCACCTGCTTCCCCGATTTCTCTCCCACGATTTTTTCCTCGCTCTGTCCCACATCGCCCACTCTCTCCTCCTCTCTCGCGTCCTCTCTCACGATCCCACACACCCTCTCACCCGTACACTCTCTCTCTTCCCCTACCTCGATATATTCCCTCCTTTCTCGCCTCTTCGAGCCCAGGACGAGTGCAGCCTTCCTCCTCGCGTATAGCACTCCAGCAGGCGCGTGCACACCGGCGAGACACCCCAGTCATTCCATCACCCTTGCAGCCGAGGGCCGTCCTCTCCCTCTTGGCGTGTGCCACAGCCCATACGCATGCCACGGCAAGCCCTCGCTCGTCCCTCTCTATCTCAGGCCACGCACCTCTTCATGGCGCCCTCCTCTCCTCCATCGACGTCGGGCCATGGTTGAAGCATGAATCCAAGCCCTCGGCAGCGCACACAACATCTCCATCGGCTTCCCCTACGCGCGTCCATCTCCGGCGAGCCTCCATCGTCGTCAACGAGATCCGCCGTCGACGGCCGCGCATGACCCCATGGCGGATCACACACCTTGCGTAAGCATGCGTACCTTCTCTCCCAAGACTCTAAGGTGCTAGAAGAAGATTCTGACTGAAGGGAAGCGTACCGGGTAAGTTAATTTCTGTTGTCGTCGATGTTAATTATTGTTGGCATTTCGTCGAACACGTAGTATGCATTACTAAATCACTAATTTCACCATGATAATCTTATTTTAAAATTCTAATAAAATATATAGGGACACCCAATACCTGTCTCCTAATTGTCATAATTTTTAATAGATTTTATAAATTTAGTTTAATCAAAAAAAAGAAGAAAAAGGAAAAAAAACTTGCTCTGCTCTCGGCCTCTGGCCGAGAGCAGCAGCTTCTCTCGGCCAGGACCAGGCTGAGAGCAAGCCAGGCTCTGGCCTGGCCGAGCCAGACCAGGTCAAGACCTGGCCTGGTCTGGCCAGCCCAGCCAGACCTGGCCCAGGCCTGGTCTGGTCAAGGCCAGCGGGTCTGGCCAACAGACCCGGGTTTGGGTCTGTTTACAGACCCGACCCGGCCCCCAAAAAAAAAAGAAGAAGAAAAAGAGAAAAAGAAAGAAAGGAAAAAGAAAAGGAATAGTAAAAGAAAAAAAGAAAAAAAGGAAAGAAAGAATAAATAAATAACATAGAAATAAAATGTTAGACTATTATTGTAGCAGGCCCAGACCCAAACCCAACATTGTAGCAAACAGACCCGTTAAGCTTTTTAATTATTTTTATTGATTTTTAGGTTTATTTTAATTCAGAAAATTCTATAAAATTCACAGAAAATTTCAGAAAATTCACAGAAAATCACAATCTAAATTTGAAACTCTATAAAATTATTTTGATGTAATATTACTTATAATAACATGAAATTAAATATCTTTGTAATTACTATATAATGATATTTTATTTAAAAATGACCAATAAATTTCTAAATAGCACCAAAAAATATGAAATTCATAATTCAGTAATATGTAAATATTATACATCAATTTATTATTTTATGCATATATTTTATCATGAAAAAATATTTTTAAATAGTTGCTATAAATTTAGAAATTGAATTATTTGGAAAATTAACCAACTAAAATTATAATAAATAGTAAAAATTACTTTCTTATTTAACTTATCACTGAATAAGAACATGTCAAGTCTCTAATTAATTCACGTAATATTTAGGCCGCGAATTTTACCCAGAGCCGGTTGCAGTTACGGGAATTCAGACTCCAACGACATCAGGCAAGTGTACACGATTCTCCTCTCGTTGACTTTCATCTTGATCTTATTTTTTTCTCTTAATTATAAATCATAGTTATCACATCGCATGATCGTCAACACTATCCTGTGATCATATTTACATATCAGCTTTTCTCTTCTAATTATATGACTAATTATTTTATTCTTGATATTATTACCTGTACCGTCTCGTGATCATGCTACATTGCCTTACATATCGTATTTGCATCTCGTTCCTCTACATAATGCATTCAGTTGCATGATTGCTTGTATGTGATAGACTGATGTGAAGATCAATGAAATCTACACTGATCATGATAAATATCTTGATCTGGATTTTGAGGATAACTGGATAATAATAAAGAAGGATTGATAGTTAAAGATTGTATATCGATTTATATTGTGATCCTGATATTATTGAAAATTAATCGAGAAAATTGACCATTATATTCTGAGTAATTATTCGAGGATACTTATTGGATTATGGACACATGATCATGACCGTTTTACTTTGACATTTAGATTACATGATACTGTCATCACTTGCACTATTTTGCATGCATCTGGTATCACTTGCACAACTATATATTTGTCACATGATATTGTCACTGTCTACATCGTCCCTTGATTTTGATACATTGTGTTCACTATCTAATATTGGTATTCTTGATACTGATTCATGATCCTGTAACACTGAGTAACACACCGTTTGCATTTGCATTTAATTAATAAAATTAACCAAGCCGGGGTTATTGGGGAGACTGTAGCAGGGAAAATTCAGGGAGGTGTGCTTGGAAGGGCGACCCTTATGGGTTTGGATGCCACACGTGATCTTATTATTTATGCGCGCTCCTATTATTACATGTTACATGATACCTGAGTACAGTGAACTGTTTCTCTCTGCTATCAGGATCCACTAACGCATCACTTGTTTGATATGCAGTTGTCCTGTGGGATGGCGCACAGGATGGTTGCATTAGTTAGAGTAATAAAATATACTAGACATATGCACTTGCATCATATCCTTCATTGTCTTCAGTGATCCGGTACCTGACATGTATTTTTAAGATACTGACACTTGACTCATGTGACGTGCATTATCTTGACTACATGACATTCCTGGACCTACCATGATGTTTTATCTTGTGATCTCGAGTTATTGTGATCTTGTGATTATTTTACACGACAGTTACTTGTCCAGGACGTCTCATGTTCATTATATACATGTCACACCATGCATGCACGGTCTTATTGTACATGATCTATCTTCTGATTATTCCTGTTACTGTTATTACATTCAATTCTTGATATTTCCAAACATATTGTTCTTATATCCTACTTACTGTTACTACATTTTCATATTCTCTCCTTCCTGTTTCGTGTACTCTTGCTAGTTCACTTCTGACGGACCTTTTATTTTATTTTTCAGTATTTAATCTGGAAAGCTGGTATAGAGAGTTGCTCGTAGATCATATTCTGGTTTCGCTGTTCTACGGTGAGTTCAGTTTTCTTCTTGACTTGTTTTATTCAGATATAGTGGATGATATTGTTTATGATTCAATTTTTTCATATATGTGATTTTATCCCTGTGCTTGGTTGTATGTGCATATATGTGTGCTATACTGCTTGTTATTGACAGCCTAAGGTACTCATGGAAGAGATTTCACTCTTCGTGAGTATCTGCTGGCCATCGTCACGCACCTGTATTCCGTATTTTGGGAAGCGGGTCGTGACATTTAGGCTATCAAGTTCATTCTTTTCAACGGATTTTTCTTTCACATAAAGTTCTTGAGGATCAAATTTCATCTTTAAATTCTAAAAAGTTGTCAAGAGAGAGTTTGTGATATTTGTGGTCATCAAGAGATTGTATTTTTTATTGTCTATATGCTCACCTCATGTGTAGAGGTTCGAAGATTGGAGCAAGTGCTCTGGGTCTTATGTAGACCATTGTTATTGTAGTTTCTTTATAAAAATCCTAAGTGGATAGTGGCTCACGCGGTGAAGGAGGAAACGTAGAGCGAGTTGCTCGAAGTTCGAAATAATTTTTTTTGTTTGCGATTACCATTTCTCTCACTCTTATTCATACTCTATTGCTTATACTTATTTTATTGCTTTTATTGATCATTATTCTTCTTGCTCTATATTGCTTGCATCATTCATACTTGTTAGTTTTTCTTATTCAAGTAAGAAGATAATTGTACACCTCAACACTTAATTTAAAAAATTAAGAGGACAAGTTCTAGGCCTACATCTCTTTATAGGAAATTTGGCTTCACTTCTTATTTTTGAGTTGACCATTTTTATTATTCATTTAATTAGCATATTACATATTCACCCCCTCTCTAGGTGACTTTTATTGACCCCCCAAATTCATTCAAATTTCTAAAATTACCCTCACCGTTAGTAAAAGAGAATCAAAAAAGAATATTCTCAGCATTTCTGTTATAATTTTATAAAATCTCAAAAGAATATTCTCAGCATTTCTATTATAATTTCTGTTATAATTTTAAGAGAAGTTTTAGATCAGATCTCTTCATAGGAAATTCGGCTTCACTTCCTATTTTTGAGTTGACTATTCGTGTTATTCATTTGATTAACATATCACCTATTCACCTCCTCTCTAGGTGACTTTCATTAACTCCCCAAATTTATTCAAATTTCTAAAATTGCCCTCACCGTTAGTAAAAGAGAATCAAAAAAATATTCTCAGCATTTCTATTATAATTTTATGAAATCAAAATTACCCTCTACTATTATAACATGTACTATATTTGAGAGATTCAAAACTTTGAATTAATCATGAATTTAGTTCAATTTGATTTCATATTTCGCTTTACTGTATCATTTTCTGAATCAGGTCTCTCTGTAAGAGGGCGCAATAGGGTATTGCTCTAATGGGTAAATTGTTGGTCTCCGGTTCGCCTATACCCATGTCTATCTTCATCTTCTCCCACTTGAGATTTTCCCTTTTTTCTTTTTTCTAATTATAAAACCCAATAGCCTCGAACTATACCCATGTCTATCTTCATCTTCTCCCACTTGAGATTTTCCTTTTTTTTTTCTTTTTTCTGATTATAAACCCAACAGCCCCGAACATTTGCCGACTCCCATTTGATTCTGGGCTGAGATGATGAAGCCATTGAAGATGGGTTCTCTTCTCTTAACAGTCTTCATCCTCTTGCTCATACCCAATTCATTTGGCCTTGAGTTGTGCACAGATTCAAGTGAGTTCATCCACTCTTATTATCTAATGGTCTTGTTTTCTTTTAAAGAAGATTTCATGTGATAGGTTATGCTCAATATTTGCTGAAAATTATGATCCAGGGCTCGTATGACCTTGAAGGGCCCTTTGGCCTTTTGTGACTACAATGGAAGCTGTTACTGGAGTGCTGCAGATGACTCTGTCATCTAGAGGCAGTTCAAGGTCATGAACATTTCAAACCCTGCATCTACTTGGTTAAAATCATCTGTGCGCTTGTTACACCGGCCCTGCGATCGAATACTGCTATGCGGAGATCGAAAACTGCACGGCGAGAGAGAGGTAACAAGGAGAGGAAGGCATTATAAGAGAGAGCCAGAGGAGTGAGATAGGAAAAAAAGGGAAGAGTAGGGGTAATTTGATAATTTTACTCTAAACTACTAAAAATATAACAACAGCTAGTGGTGGGGTATTTTTGGTCAAATTTAAGAAATTGGGGGTTAATTTTATAAATATGATGATTTGAGTGTAATTTTAGAAATAAGAAAGATTTGGAGGTTTATATAAGAGAAACCTAAAAAAAGTAATACCACATGAACTTAGCTTAGTTATATGCCCTATTTTCTTATTGCTCAATTCAGAATATTTCACTGGTGACCTTTTTCGTCAATAACAAAAGAGCAGTCTACAATGCATAGAGATCGTAAGCGAAAGTTCTTATTTAGGCATTTTTATTCTCCCCTGACGAATGAATTATCTTCTACTATGGATGAGGACTGGTTTATAGGTGAAGTTTTCTTGTTTAGGATTTTATTCAAAAATTGAAGTGTAGTGGTCAGATTTTTACCCTCGTTAAGATAATAACATGTATCCTATCACATCAGGGGCGTCTCAAGCGACAACAAACTTGACATATTAGCTGACTCATTGTGGATCCAAGAAGATAGCCTCGGGCCTTGTCTCGAGTCCACACTCGACCCGTGGTCCTTATCCGACATCCATAACAGCCAAGTCCCTCTTCGACCCGCACCAACCGAGATCCCTCTCCGAGTCTGCACTCAACGAGGTCCCTCTCCGACCCTCATAGCAAAGGCCCTTCGTAAAGGCTCTAGCCTCCGCGATGGATACGACTCAATAGCAGGGTGTCCCAATTCACGAAGACTATTACGCAGTTAGATTATCCTCATGTTTTAAATGTCTCGACACTCCTATTTCAATGGGGTAGTTATAGATGGTGGAGGATATTTCTGAATATCAATCTGAACAATCAGGCATAATAATTTGGGCAGTTATGAGCAAACCGCAACAAGCAAATCATCCAGTTATGGAGATCTGAAATATCCACGTCATCATTCACAACGCCAAAGGATATTTACGCACCTGGAGGCCCATCGAGAAAGGGTATTGAATACCAGAGGATGAAACTTTTAATAGAGTATTGAGAACTCTTTATAATCTCTCTGATTTAGTGGACTCACACTCCCTCTTTGCCCTGTATGTAGATTTTTCCCCTTGGGTTCTCCATGTGATTCTCTAGTGTTTATGTGTGATTTACATTCCCATTTACAATTTGTGTTGATAAATTTTCCCCAGGAATTTACCTCTATATTTTGGTACCTTCATTGAGATCTGAGTCTGCACGCTCAGATTTCTCCCTTACCAAATACATCCTTAAAAAATATCTCCAGAAAGTCATGGCCCCGAAAAAACCAAAACCCTGGCAAAGGGACCTCCTCCGAGGGGAAATTCGTTGTCATCACTGGGCTGTTATTTCCTTGAGCGAGCTCAACCTCAGCCTCATCATGAAAGAGACTGTCTCTGCACCTTCGCAGGGGCCAGCCAGAGACATCTACCTACATCAACATACGAAACTCAACTCCTCCAAATGTTCATTGACATGAAGGAGGAGTGGTGAAGAGTAAGCCCTGTTCGATCGGTAGCCGGAGCAATTGGAATATCATTGAGAAAATGCAGCACGTGAGTGAGAGAAGTTGAAGTGCCTAAATGACCAACTTCTCACCCAAATCATGACCCTCCAGAACACGCGAAGACCATCTCAATCGTCAGAGAGGCCCACTGATATGGAGACTACAAGTTGTGAGCAATCTCAAAGCCAAAGACGTCACAGATCATCCTCCTCCACACCATAAGAGCCATCCGATGATGCGTCAAGTTCACCTTTCCCCATATGAAGGATAGACATGATCATTCTCAGAGGAAGAACAAGGAGTTTATTCGTGTCCAAGATCTCGATAAGCTTGTCCAAAAGCAAATCGAAGAGGCAAGGATACCACATCACAACAGGCTCAGAGCCATCACCTTCGATGCATCCAACTCCCATTTCTCTAAGGGCATACTGGAAAATAAATTTTTCAAGAAATTCATGATTCTGACCTTTGATTGCTACTCTAGTCAGAGCGATCTGGTCAAGCACCTCCGTTAGTATCAGAGCAAGATGGTGATCCATTTCAGAAATGACTCTATCTTGTGCCAGATCTTCCCCTCCAGCTTGAAGGATGTGGCCTCCGACTGATTCTACTCCCTTCCCCCGTGCTCAATACACAACTATGAGGATTTTATTTCTTGTTCAATACTCTTCTCGTTAAGAGTTCAAGTAGAACAACTATCATATGCTCTCCATCAAGATGAGGCTCTCTGACGGCCTCAAGACGTACATTGGCTACTTTCAAAATCAGCTAGCCAAAGTGCACAACTGCCGTGAAGATGCATCTACCATCGCATTCATCAGTGGACTACGGGCACCTACTCACTATACAAACATCTAATGAAGAACAATGTAACCCATTGTAGTGAGGTCTTGTCCCGAGCTCAATCATACATTCAGTTGGAGGAAGCAATGAAAAGCTTCGCCAACCCATCTTTCAACTACAGCGATAATGGAACAAAACTGAAGCCGCAACACGGAGACCCCTCTGTCGACATCTAGGGATGCAAACAAGGTGCTTTCAAGAAGAAACCATTCTTGCACCCTCAGCAGAGCCCACTCCGAGCCTACCAGGTAGATGACAGCTTCACCCTACAGAAACTCCCAATCCAGGACGTCTTCGAAGCCATCAAGGGTCAACCTTGGGTAAAGCGTTAAGAAGCAAAACCACATGACCTTGCCGTCATCGAGTGAAGGACTACTTCTCCTTCCATGATAGCAGAGGATACCAGACTTCTTAATGTCAGTCCCTCCATAAGTACCTTGAAGATCTTATCCAATAGGGCTATCTCTAAAGTACATTTGCACACCCAGAATCTCCCACGAGACAGAAAGACAACAGGAGATCCCATCTCTGAGTGAATCACAACACACGATCACTCAATAGAGAGCAGTTCATTAACACCAACCCAACCAATAAGAGAAGGGACGTTCTTCTAATGGATAAATGTATCCTGTATCTCATTCACTTTTATGTATTTTATTAAAATCATTTAATAAAAATGCATTATGATTCTTAATGGCTCTCTACATCCTCTGCAGGATTTGCCAATCCGCTCACCAAACTCCATGCTGGCTATTCACGAGCACATCTTACTGGGAACTTTTATCTGTGAGTTTCGAGGAGAGAATCCCCACTTAAGAACAACTATGCAGGGATTCACCCTCTGATTGCTTTGGCGCATCCCTGACGGGAGACTACCATCTAGAATGTTCATCCCCACCAGGTAGCTCGTCCCTGATTGGGCAATGACTCTCCAAGAAGCTCATCCCTAATTAGGTAACTGCACCCTATGACTCATCCCTAATCAAGTGACTACCATCTAGAAGGTTCATCCCTACCGGGCAACTGTCTTGACTCATTCCTGATTGGGCAATGGCTCTCTGTAAAGCTCATCTCTAATCAGGCAACTGCCACCTTATGACTTATTCCTAATCAAGAAACTACCATCCAGATGGTTCATCCCTCGATTAGACTACCACTAGTTTTTCTGTGTTCTGAGGAGGTAGCCTCACTTAAGAATTATATTACAAGAACATAACTTTGAGTTCCAAAGGCTCATCCTCAATTGGACAATGGCCACTTGGAAGGCTCATCTCCAATTGAGCAACTGTCTGTCCAGCTCTGAGCTGAGGGCTCCCCTCACTCAAAGTCTTATACTTGTGCGTTTCGAGAAGAAAAAACCCTTGCTCGAGAATAATGACAACAACATTAGCCTCCGAGCTCCCGATGACTTGCCCTCCTAGTTAGATGGCCATCAACGGTGTTCAGCTCCGCGACTGAAGTCCTCACTTCATTCAAAATCTAGTAGGGCCTAGCGACCCAGTTCATCTCCGCGACTGAAGTCCTTACTTGGAGTCTAGAGCCTAGTAGCCCAGTTCATCTTCATGACTGAAGTCCTCACTTCACTCGGAGAACAAATGTCTGCACGCTTAGAGACGAATACAACATCCGAAGAGGTATCACAGATATCATATTCTTGCCATCGAAAAGTCATACCTCCGAAGGGGCATGAACATTTCACAACACAAATCATGCAAGATCTAAATAACTCAGTTATTTTTATTACAGAATACATGTAATTGTATTTTCGTTAAATTTCAATATGTCATTACATCTGACAAATAAAATATATAAAATCTTTACATCTCTTGTTTACTTCTTCAAAAGAAATGCAAGAGATCTGAGAACCTATTCTGCCATCATTTAGAGACCTCAATGCAGGAATAACAAAGACATTCATCAGGGAAGATCTTTTGGGCAGTCTTCATCCTTACAGCGGTTCCTAAAGTAGGTAGTCATACCTCGTCAGTCGCTTCTTGTTCCTCTAAAGAAGCCAAACGAACATCACTCGCTACCACAATCTTTGAAAAGCCATTCAAGAGTGAGGCAAGGATGTCTGATCAAACAGGCTCTGACAAAACAAACGAGAAGGAGAAACTATTTCTCTCTACTATGGTGTCTTGAGGAAAAGGTCAAGCTGCAGGGTGAAAGGCGACCTCACTACACACTTGATCAGCGTACTCCACCTCTTCCTTATTTTTACACCCTATGTAGAGGGAGGGTCAAATTCTTTAGAATAATCCACCCTAAAAAACGGGCGACTCGGAACCAGATTATCATCTCAATTCGAAGTGGGCCATCAAGCTATTGGCCCGGGAGGTGGAGCTCGATCACGATGACTAACATATCATGACGAGCTCATCACAGTGGCTGACATATCACGACAAATAGACTCCCGAGCAGTGGGAGCACGGCCGCCATCCTCTCCACTTTCCTTTCTCCATCTAATGAAGAGAAGAGAAGGATCCATGTAGTTCAGTAGAGATGACAGAGAAGGAACTTAGAAACAAGATTGTTTGAAGGAGATGGCAAAGGTTACTTCTACACGAAGGATTCTGCCAATTATAGATAAAGGAGGAGCCAAATCAATTCCAATTCGAATAATCGATTCCTAAAAAATTGAATCACATCCCGAAAATTTGGTCAATTAAAGAGGCACGATATCAATCGCTGCTCTCGCATGATCTCTGTCATCATGGCACCAGCATTTGAGAGGATGTTGTTTACCAATTGCGAGAAGTTTGATCAACTGGCTGAAAGTACACCTAGAGGGGGGTGAATAGGTGTACGGCTAATCTAATGAACAAAATGCAAAAATTAAAAACTTAATTGCAACAACACTTAATGCAACCAACGAGTGTAGCCGAATTCCCGGTGAAGGGTTCTGGACTAACTCCTCTTGATTCCTCTGAATAAGAGTTGAGGCGCTATACGAAGATCTTGTGGTTAAGTACAAGTGAGGCACACACAAACAAGCCAAGCATATAATGAATGAGCAATATGAAATGATGCAAGGCACAAAGTAAAGAGAGAGTTAGAGAGTCAATGGATCAATCGCTAACACACGGATATGTTTCGAGGTTCGACCACCCAGCTCTACGTCCCTGACTTCATCCAGAAGGATTTCTACTAACTTGTTCATACAGGACTCCCACACAGGGGACCTCCATTGAGGATTTGGGGCAATACAATAACTGAAAGTACACAACTTCTCTCTTTACAAACACAACCTCTACACTTAGAGATTAGGCACAAAGCCACCACAAAACTCAATCAACCTCACAAACGAGGGATGGGCACAAAGCCAACAACCAATCAACCTCTCACTAGAGGGAAAGGGCACAAAGCCACCACTCCAATATCAACCTCTACATAAGAGGGATAACACAAAGTAGGAGGGTTCACAACTTAGTGATCAAAAGACCACAAACTAATTCTTTCCCACAAATAAAGATCCTATAAAGGATAGAATGATAAGCTCAAGTGTGAGAAAAACCAAAGGAATGGTAAATAAATACTCAAAGAAAATCCTTGGAAAAAACTAAAAATAAGGATGAAGAAGTTGAACTAAAAACACTTTTCCCGAAATCACTTTTCTTTGATTTTCTAAACCCTAGAAAAACACCAAATCAAATGTAAACATTAGAGCCCAAAACTTCTTTTTGATTGCTGCAAAAACACTAGTAAAATCAGAAAATAAGCTCTCCAAAAACTTATTAAAAACTATTAAGAGAAAGCCCAATTTATAACCTCTTTGAAAAACTAGCTGTTGGCAGTAATTATGGTCAGAATTGACCATCCGTCGACCGGCCAACGGTCGAAATTTGACCGTTGCCGACATCCGTCGACCGCCGGTCGACCGTCCTTACCCGAGAGTAAGGATGCTACAGTCGGTCGACCGCACGGTCGACCGGCCAAACCAAGTGGCCTTGTGCACATTTTGTGCACATACGGTCGACCGCTCCGGTCGACCGACTCCTGCTCCGGTCGACCGGTCGGTCGACCGCCAGGGCCTAGTAGAAACATTTAGGGATTAGAAAACTAGGATTTTTATTATCCTATTAAATCCCATAAAATCTCTAAAAATTCACAAAAATAAGTTCTTGCATGATCTTTGAAATACAAACTTGTTTGAGTAAAAATCAAACCAAGTTACAAATATTTTGAACTCTTTTTATGTTATGAAAATTTTACTGAAAACCAAATTCCGTATTTTCCAAAACTTAAATTTTTTAGATGAAAATTGTTTTATCCAAAACTCATCCAAATACAAAAACATGATACTTAAACAACTTGAAGCATATAGTATATGGAAAGAATCCAATATACATGAAAGATATATATATATATATATATATATATATATATATATCAATGTTTTTGACTTTAAAAACCAAAAATAAGTTTTATTAAAATACCAAAACTCCAAACTCATGAAATAGACTATCAAACTACGTTTGTTTAAATAGTTGAGGCATACATCTATATAGAAACAAATCTAATATACATTAAACCATGTAAAGTTATTTTGATTCTATCTATTCATGAAAACCAAGATTGGTTAAACCAAAAACCGAAAACTAAAACACGAAACTTAAACAAGTGTATGTGTTGTGAACTTGAGCGTATCACACTATCTAATCTTTAACAAATGGATATAAAGCATAAACTAAACTTTGTACCGAAGTCTACTTGACGAACTCTGTCTTCAAGCCGACTCGATCAAACGTGATCCACCGAGCTTGACTTCAACGAGTGCTAGATATGAACTTTGACGCTCGGGCTCTTAAATCACTATGTGAAAAAGCTCCAAAACACCATTGTTGAAGCTAATCACCTACTAATATCTTGGTTAAGTATCTGAAACTAAACATCACAAGATTATTAGTAAACTATAACTACATGATTTAATCATCATCAAAACTAGAGTGGAAGGCTTCTGGGTCAACAATCTCCCCCTTTTTGATGATGATAAAACTCATGGAGTTATATATGCATGGATTAAAGTTAAGCTTCAAAGAAGCTCCCCCTTAACTCATGCATAGCAATAAACAATAAATATATGCAATGAATACTAAACATGAATATGCATCAACATGCATAAAATAATGAAATGAACATGCTCTTGATACCAAACATGAAACAAGCATGCTCTTGATACTAAATTTTTAAAATAAATTCCTTTTCCTTTTTAAAATAAACATGTTCTTAAATAATTGCTTTTGATACCAATAAAAATTTCAATGAAAAATTTAAGCTCTTGATACCAATCAATAAAACAAAATTCTTGATACCAATTGGAAAGATAATCAAGCTCTTGATACCAATCAATAAAACAAAATTCTTGATACCAATTGGAAAGATAATCACTAAAAGCTTTTTGATACCAACAATAACAAATATCAATATGAAACAACCTTACAAATAAACAATAAACATGCATATTAAACAAAAACATGCATATAAACTCAAATACTTCTCCCCCTTTTTATCAATCATCAACAAAGGGGTCAAAGAATACAATATTCTCCCCCTTTTTGTCTTAAACAAAAAAAAAATCAATGAGGGGTGAAATCTAATTAAAACGTTATGATACCAACTGTAAGAAAAAATATATCAATTTAGTGCATCATGATATCAATGGAATATACCAATTGAAAGTACATAATGTGGTACATAAAACAAATGTTTTAATATAAATTTAAATACCAATTGATACCAATTGTAAGTAAATACCAATTAAATACCAATTGTAAGTAAATAAATTATTTTGAGCAATTCAACCAAAATTTTGATATCAATAAAACATACCAATTGTTAACATTGTTTTATTGTTTTTCTTTATTGTAAGTAAACTTATAGGTAATCTTGATATCAATATGTAAAGATTAGTACCAATTGAAAGGAATTTTTTTTATAAAAGCATATGATACCAAAAATAATCAATATCATTTTTTTTAATTATGTTTCAACATAAAGTGTGGGTGTAAAATATCAATTAAAAGATGAAATATAAATTTTCTCTCCCTTTATGAAATACCAAATAAAATGATGCATAAGCTTGTATAAGATACCAATTGAAACATAATCAATTGAGATATAATAGTCATTTGAAATCAGCTTAGCATAACCAAAATTTGTGCTCAAGGATATAGAGATATAGTAAGCACAAATGAATCATATATATATATGTATGAAAAATTGAATACCAATCGAAATTGATACTATTTGAAGTGTAAGCATACATATATAAAAACATATATGAGTATATGAAAAAAATGTCAATAGTGATACCAATTGAAAAGATCCAATGATACCAATTGAAACACAATAAGATTAAGTGTATAACTCATATTACCTTCTACCCATTTCATGTACATGTTAAAAAGATTTTCAATAAGAAGCATACAAGGCATGGTCGCCCAACCACCGCCCTTTAATGGGTACGGTTTTCAAAAATAGGTTTGAAAATATAGTATGTTTAAAAAGCTCACCATAATGAAGAATACGAACTAGTTTTAAGAAAAATTTGAAAACTAGTACGAAATCCTTCAAGTAAGGAATAAAGCAAAATTATATTACATAAAACATGAAAATTACTAAACCAATGTCACTCAAAATCTATATAGCACATATAGTGCTTATGAAAACAAAATCATGAGAAAACATCCAGAATATGAGTGTACAAGTTTGTGAAAGACAAGTCATGAAAATAGGCAATCAAATTCAAATACAAAATTCCTTAAAAACTCAAACAAGAATTCCTTCAAGGTATATGTATGTCATGTACAAACTACCGTATACATACATATCCAAATATAAACGAGTCCACAAAAGTATATGCATGAAGGCAAGTGGCTCAAGAATGTATATGTATAGCTAACAGTTTAGACACAATAGACATATACATGAAGCTAAATATAAAAACATGAAAAACATGTAGAAAATGAGAATATAAGTCAAATGCATGAATCATCAAAACTAGGCTATACTAGCACATCTAATAAGTACAAATGAGCGTTTAAGCACAAACATATATTAATCTATTTGTAGCTTACTAGTTGTACAAGTATATATCCAAGTTTTGATGAAATCTAACATCTAAATATGTAAAAACATGAAACATAGAAATCAAAACAAAAATCATATGATCATTATGGCAAATGCACATGCATTAGATCTAGGACATACACATTAGTTAAACTAAAGTGAGAACACTCAATATGGGTCCATATAAACATGGGTGTCTCAAATACTAATTATGCATGTCATAGGACTAATAAACATGACATATGGCATAATGAACATTAAAATAATACATGCTATAAATGAATGATCTAAAAGCATGCAAACATAATGAGGAGTAGGAGATAGTTACCAAAACTATGAGGGCAACTCTCCATGTCTCCAAAACAAGGTGGTCCTTCCACCAAACTTCCCTTAAAAGTGATGCATCCAAATAGTTCTCTTTAAGCTCGGAACGCATCCACCTCAAGGCACCATCACTCTCACGTCATGCGAGAGCCCACACCTACATCAAATATAATAGGGATGGTCTATGGTACCCACACTCTTTTTGGTCCATGGGGGTTAGTTTCTTTCCTAACTCAAACAAATTTAGTTGCTAAATTTGAATCATGTATATGATCATAGCAAAACTTAGCAAGGTGGCCCTTACGTCCACAATGTGTATAAGTATACACATGAGCATACATCGTGTTATAAGTGTGTACGTGAGGAGCATGTGTATGCCGTGGTTTGTGTGCATACATAAGAGGAACTTGTTTCTTTTGAAACATAGATTCCAACCGTGAATGGTTCAAAGCACAATGGCTCAAAGTGGAGCCCAAACAATCAACACTCTTCTTAAGCATAGATATATCATTTTCAATTATAGAAGAGGTGCATTCAATAGGTGAGTTAGGATGTGAAGCTTTACTAGCATGACAAACATGAGAATCTAAATCATTTTTCAAAGAAATATTTTTCTTTAAACAATCTTTCAATTCTTGTGAAATAAAATTTATTTTATTTTTCAAAGAATTATTTTCTTTTAATACAAAATCAAGTTTTGAAGTTAAATCCTCATTTTTCTTCAAAACATATTCACAATCATTTTTATTTTTCAAATTTTGTTTTCATTAAGTGCAAGATCAAGTGGGGATTTAAGCGAGTCACTTTCACTTGAAATCTCATCCCTTTCTTGCAAAACAATCTCAAGTTTAGAAGATAAATTTTTATTTCTTCTTTTAAACCAAGACTTTTCTTTTTCAAAAGTTTGTATTTTGAAATCAAATTTTCACAATTTTTAGCAAGTTCATCATGCATGGCTTGTGCCTCTAAACACTCATTGCAATAGGAACTAGTGCTAGCATCTAGTTGAGTTTCTGATTGTACCTCAAGGGAGTCATTCCTTTGGACCATGAAGCAATGTTCGTCGGACTTGTCTCTCCTAGATCTCCTCTTCTTATCGATAAGCGTTGGTAGCTCGAGAGATGTCAAAATGCTCCATACTGCAAAAATGGACTCATAGTGAGAAAACACATGTAAATATTCTTTATCAAGAGATGCTCTAAGTGCCTTTAGGGTTAGTGCATTGGCCTCTATATGCCTGTTATCACTAAGGTGGGATTTCTTGGTAATGGTAAGGTAAACTCTATAACCTAGGTTTTTAAATGACAACTCATTAGAACCTTCCATATATCTAGTTTAGAGATATCAAACATGGGAGGGACATCCATGAGTGCAAATAATTTGTGTGCAAATGCAAATGCAAATGTAGATTAGCAACCAAGATCACACTCCTAGGTGATTAAACCTAATATCAAGAGCGTAGGCTCTGATACCAATATGAAAGTACACCTAGAGGGGGTGAATAGGTGTACGGCTAATCTAATGAATAACATGCGGAAATTAAAAGCTTAATTACAACAACACTTAATGTAACCACGAGTGTAGCCAAATTTCCGGTGAAGGGCTCTGGACTAACTCCTTTTGATTCCTCTGAATAAGAGTTGAGGCTCTATATGAAGCTCTCGTGGTTAAGCACAAGTGAGGCACACGCAAACAAGCCAAGCATATAATGAATGAGCAATATGAAATGATGCAAGGCACAAATTAAAGAGAGAGTTAGAGAGTTAATGGATTAATCGCTAACACACGGATATGTTTCGAGGTTCGAGCACCCAGCTCTACGTCCCCACCTTCACCCAGAAGGATTTTCACTAACTTGTCCACACAGGACTCCCACACAGGGAACCTCCACTGAGGATTTGGGGCAATACAATAACTGGGAGTACACAACTCCTCTCTTTACAAACACAACCTCTACACTTAGAGGTTAGATACAAAGCCACCACAAAACTCAATCAACCTCACAAATAAGGGTGGGCACAAAGCCAACAACAAATCAACCTCTCACTAGAGGGAAAGGGCACAAAGCCACCACTCTAAAATCAACCTCTACACAAGAGGGATAATACAAAGTAGGAGGGTTTACAACTTAGTGATCAAAAGACCAGAAACCAATTCTTTTCCCACAAAAACAAAGATCCAATAGAAAGGATAAAATAATAAGCTCAAGTGTGAGAAAAATCAAAAGAATGAAAAATAAATACTCAAAGAAAATCCTTGAGAAAAACTAGAAATAAGGATGAAGAAGTTGAACCAAAAACACTTTTCCCAAAATCACTTTTCTTTGATTTTTCAAACCCTAGAAAAACACCAAATCAAATGTAAACTTTAGAGCCCAAAACTTCTTTTTGATTGCTGCAAAAACACTAGTAAGATCAGAAAATAAGCTCTCCAAAAACTTGTTAGAAACTATTAAGAGAAAGCCCAATTTATAGCCTCTTTGAAAAACTAGCCGTTGGCAGCAATTATGTCAGAATTGACCATCCGGTCTACCGGCCGGTCGACCGGCCAACGGTCGAAATTTGACCATTGCCAACATCCGGTCGACCGCCCGTCAACCGTCCTTACCCGAGAGTAAGGATGCTACAGTTGGTCGACCGGACGGTCGACCAACCAAACCAAGTGGCGTTGTGCACGTTTTGTGCACATACGGTCGACCGTTCCGGTCGACCGGCTCCTGGTCCGGTCGACTGGTCGGTCGACCGCTAGGGCCTGGCAGAAACATTTAGGGATTAGAAAACTAGGATTTTTATTATCCTATTAAATCTCATAAAATCTCTAAATATTCACAAATATAAGGTCTTGCATGATCTTTGAAATACAAACTTGTTTGAGTAAAAATCAAACCAAGTTACAAACATTTTGAACTCTTTTTGTGTTATGAAAATTTTACCGAAAACCAATTTCATATTTTTCAAAACTTAGATTTTTGAGATGAAAAATTGTTTTGTCCAAAACGCATCCAAATACAAAAACATGATACTTAAACAACTTGAAGCATATAGTATATGGAAAGAATCTAATATACATGAAAGATATATATATATATATATATATCAATGCTTTTGACTTCAAAAACCAAAAATAAGTTTTGTTAAAATACCAAAACTCCAAACTCATGAAATAAACTATCAAACTACGTTTGTTTAAATAGTTGAGGCATACATGTATATAGAACAAATCTAATATACATTAAACTATGTAAACTTGTTTTGATTCTATCTATTCATGAAAATCAAGATCGGTTAACCAAAAACCAAAAACTAAAATACGAAACTTAAACAAGTGTGTGTTGTGAACTTGAGCATATCACACTATCTAATCTTTAATAAATGGATCTAAAGCATAAATTAAACTATGTACCGAAGTCTACTTGACGAACTCCGTCTTCAAGCCGACTCGATCCAAACGTAATCCATTGAGCTTGACTCCGACGAGTGCTAGATATGAACTTTGACGCTCAGGCTCTTGAATTACCATGTGAAAAACTCCAAAGCACTATTGTTGAAGCTAATCACCTACTACTACTTGGTTAAATATCTGAAACTAAACATCACAAGATTATTAGTAAGCTATAACTACATGAGTTAATCATCATCAAAACTAGAGTGGAAGGCCTCTGGGCCAACATGGCATGCCAGCTTTCATCCAACAACACAATCTTCACATCAATCCAAAAGATCCGCATTAATGAACCAGATCTTCATTTGTTTAAACTTTCAAAATAACTCAGAGGTACTTAAAAGCTCCTACCAACTTCTCTCTTCTGGTTCCCCTTCCACGACTCTGGCAATCGAAAGAGTAGGGTCATCTGTAGTGATCAAATTTTGACCCTTGTCAAGATCTTTACATGTGTCCCACCACATCTAGGGCGTCTTAAACGAACAACAAATTTGACATACCAACTAGTCCTTTGTGGGTCCGAGAAGATAGCTTCGGGCCTTGTCACGAGTCTGCACTTGACCCAAGATTCCTCTCTGATATCCGCAGCTGCCAGCTACCTCTCCGACATTCTCACCACCCGAGGTCTCTCCGAGTCCGCACTCGACCCGAGGTCTCTGTCCGACCCCCACAGTCGCAAAGACTCTCGCCTCCGCGCTGGATACGACTCAACAACAGGGTTCCCTAATTTATGAAATCCATTATGCAGTCAGATTATCCCTACACTCTAAATGTGTTAAAACCCCTATTTTAGTGCGGACAGTTATGGATGGTGGCGGATATCCCTGTATATCAATCCTAACAATGAGGCACAGTAATTTGGGCAGTTATGAGAAACGAATCATGCAGTTATAGATATTCGAAATATCTACGCCACCACCCAACGCCACAGGATATTTATGCACCTGGAGGCCCATCGAGAAAAATATCGAACCCCAGAAGATGAAACTTGTAATAGAGTGTTGAGAACTCTATGTTATCTCTCTGATTTAGTGGACTTTCTCTCTCCCTATTTGCCACGTAGTTTTTAACTCCTTGGATTTTTCACATAATTCTCTGGTGTTTGCATTTGATTTACATTCGCATTTACAATTTAAATGTAGATAAATTCTTTCGAGAAATTTACCTCTACACTAAGACATAGGAGGGAGTTAACAAAAAAAATTTCTTTTCTTATAATTTGAATATAATCATAACAACTAAAAGTATAATTGGACCAATTATGAGAAAATGTATAGATCAAAATTTGTTAACCTAACAGCAACAAGGCCTTCGTAGAGAGGAGCCCATCAACTCTAGCTAGAACATGGGAATGAGCTAGGAGCAAGCAGCAGCAATGCATTGGAAACTCTAAACTAATTATAATTGCCAATCTCTACAAATCGATGCCTTGCTGATCAGTGATTTTGGGCCTTAATTTGACACGTATGCATGCATGCATTCTGACACTTTATCATCCAGGAATTGGTCTCCAAGTACATAGTATATATCTTGTTTTTCATGATATGTAAGTTTCAAGAAGCTACAGTTGGGTTCGGGTTAGCTCCTTCGCGCGAAGGACCGGATGAGTTAGCTTTTTCGCGCGAAGGAACCATCCATCTAGGCAAATCTATGATCCAGATGGGAGAGTGAACCAAAAAAAAGAAAAAAAAAGTTTTATGAGTCCTACTTACAAATGTATTTCTCTCTCCCCATTGAGCGGTCTATGAGTTGTAATGGGTGGTCCACATCGCGCGAAGGACCCATCCTGATCCTTCACGCTAAGAAACTTATCACCCCACCTACAATAGGAACGAAAAAGGAAACAATGTCACATTGTTGAACAATGAAGCAATCAGAAGAATGGCGGACTATCTGCTCGTAATGCCCGTAGTAAATCTGAATATTTCATCAGGGAAAGAGGATAGGGTGTCAGAGACCAAAAACATTGATGCTTGGAACGAGCAATTTGGAGAGGTCAATGTCCACTTCAACCTGAGCAATAAGCATTCTACCTTGTACTCAACAACTTGTCAACTCATTCAGCTTTTAACTAGAGCGACCTTGGACCAGAGAGTTCGGGGGAGATTAGGCGGCCTCAACCATCTGATAGCTTTGGGACGAGCAAAAGTGGATGGCCTAAACATAGGAGTACTTCAGGGGCCCAACGCAAAGGACTGTATCTTGTCCAGAACCCAACAGCCATCGAGTAATACCCAATCTCGATCCTTGACTATTGAAAATAGATAAATTCACAGTCTATAAACAAAGAGAAATCTAAGATGATGAAAATTATAACAAAAATCAACGACAACAGAAGATGCTGAGTAGATCAGGAGACATCGAAATTGTTACCCCCATCCCATCGGTTTGGGACTTCCCCCGATTAATTAACCAAACTGCCTGTTCCTTCGTCTTCCTTGAAAGAAGCATAAACTATTGTTGAGCAAGTGAAGGAGAGAAAATACGGCCAAATTAGAGAGCAATGCATCACCAAAACCCAACGTCTACCAAACCATATTCTTTTCACCTTTTCTTTTTAAAATAGAGAAATAACTTATTTTTGACAAAGTATCGAAAAACTTGTCGGCCCAGAGCCCTTTCACTTTAGTTTTGATGATGACTAACTTATGATTGTTAGTTTACTAATGATCTTGTGTTTAATAAGTTTGAGATGTTGATCAAGATTTTAGTAGGTGATTAACTTCAACAAAATATTCAAAGCCAGTTTTGGAGCTAACACGAGTTGATTCAAGAACTTGCACGTCAAGATCGCATCTAGTACTCGGAAGGAGTCAAGCTCTATAGATCGTGTTTGAATCGAGTCAGCTTGGGGAAGGAGTTCTACAAGAAGACTTCAATTTGTTTAGTTTTGTTTTTTTTAGAGCTTATGTAAAGATAGCTTAGTCTTGATATGCTCAAGTTCACACACACACACACACACACAAACACACAAGTTAAAATAGTTTTTGGTTTCAGTTTAACCGTTTTGAATTTTCTAGAAGATATCTTTCATTTTCATGTATAGATAGAATTAAAAGAAGTTTTACATAATTTAATGTATATTTGATTTCAGTCATATATATCTATGTTTCATATTGACTAAAAACTTAATTTGATGATTTTAATTCATGAATTTAAGTTTTGCTTTTAACAAAACTTAATTTTGGATTTAATGTCAAAAATATAGATATATCTTTTATATGTGTATCGGGTTCTATCCATATATAATATGCTTCAAAAGTGTTTCTATATCATATTTTTGTATTTATACAAGTTTTGGAGAAAACGGATTTTCATTTCAAAATTCAAGTTTTGAAAAATACTGATTTTAGTTTAAAGCTAAATTTCTATATAACAAACATAGTTCAAATTGTTTCAAATATGTGTTGAATTTTAGTCATACACATTTGTTATTCAAATATTTATAAAAATTTATTTTTGTGAATTTTATGTGATTTTATGGGATTTTATAGGCATTAAAAGACCAAGTTTTCAAACCCTATAACCCTGTTTTTTGGCTGCAAACGGTCGACCGACTGGTCGACCAACGTGCACAGAAGTGCACATGTTTTAGCGGTTGACTGGGCGATCGACCGTTCCAGAGAACTCTCTGAAAATGGCCCCGGTCGACCGTGTGGTTGACCAACTAGAGAGACCACCTCTTTGGTTCTAGCCTCGGTCGACCGGGCGGTCAAAAGATGGGTAAATTGCCTTGGGGCGATCGACCGGAAACTCTAACAGTCAGAAATCTGACCATTGGCTGGTCGACCGGGCGGTCAACCGATAGGTCATTCTGGACTTGTTTGGACCCCCAATGGCTATATTTTGGGAATCTTATAAATATGGGTTCCCTTGGCTTGTTTCTCCTAAGATTTTTAACAACAAATTTTCCCATCTTCTTAAGTGTTTTCAGTAAGTTTTAAAAAGAAGTTTTTGTGCTAAAAATTCTCTTATCTTTATTTGTTTTCAAAGTTTTGAAAAATAAAAAAAAATCAAGTATTTAGGAATTCTATTTTGTTCTTCATTTTATATATCAATCAAGAAGTTTTTCCTAAGTATTTTCTTTGTTGTTTTATTTCCAATCACTTTGATTTCTCACACACTTTAGCCAATCAATTCTTATCCTATCTTTAAGATCTTATTTTTGTGAGAATATTGTTTGTGATCCTTGAGATCATCAAAAGAGAGTTTGTGATAGTTGTGATCACCTAGTGTATTTTTCCTTGCTTTGTGTTTGGCTTGGCGCCTACCTCTTGAGTAGAGGTTTTGTGTTTGAGAGAGGAGTTGTATACTACTGGTATTGAGTTGTAATTACTCAGTGGAGGTCCCTTTGTGGAAGGTCATGTGTGAATATAATGCAAATCCTTCTGTGTGAAGGCGGGGACGTAGAGCAGTGGCTCGAACCTCGAAACATATCTTTGTGTTTGCGTTTGATTTACTATCTCTCAACTCTATCTCTCTTTATATCTTGCATTGTTATTACTTGTTCATATTCATATACATGCTAGATATTATTTTTGTGTGCCCACACTTGTATTGAACCAAGAAAACTTCTAATGGCACCTCAACTCTTAATTAAGAGGAATCTAGAGGAGTAGTTTCAGAGCCCTTCACGGAAATTTTGGGCTCACTCTTGGTTACACGTAGTGTGTTTGAAATTAAGTTTTTTATTTCCACATCATTTGTCCTAAGATTAGCTTGTACATCTATTAACCCCTCTAGATGTACTTTTAATTGGTATTAGAGCCTTCGCTCCTGATATTTGGTTTAACGACCTAGGAGTGAGATCCTTGGATAGGTAATCTAGTATTGCTTTGCACACATATTATTTATACACTCATGAATTTTCTTGCCCCTCTCATATATGATGTTTCCAACATTGATATGTGAAAGTTTAAGATGAATGCCTATCTTAAAGCCCTAGAATTGTATTTCTATCTTGCCACTACCAAGATATCCTATGTTGGTAATGACAAGTATTTAGGGGCTAATAAATAAGACTTAGATACATTAAAGCATACACTACCCAAAGATCATTTATGTTTGATTTCTCATTGTGATTCCGCTTTTGCAGGTGGAACACATTGGCTTCTCCAAAGGAACAAAGGACAAACATTTTGGAGAAGGAATCTAGTGGAGATGAGTTCGACCAAACTTATTTTATGGTCTAAGGGATTGACTCCCTTGAAATAAACTCGGACACTCAACTAGATTATAGTGCTAGTTCTTCATGTGATGACAGTATGGATGCTTTTGTTTTAAATGAAGAACTTTCATTATTTTGTGAAAACTTGTTAGAAAAATACAAACCTTTAAAAAAGTTTAAATTAAAAGAAGAAAATAAGAATTTGTTTTCAAAACTTAACATGATTTTGCAAGAGAAGGTTGAGATTTCAAGTGAAAGGGACTCATTGAAATCTTAACTTAACTTTGTTTTAAATGAAAATTAATTTTAAAAAGTAAAAATGATTTTGATCATGTTTTGAAGAAAAACGATGTTTTGTCTTCAAAATTAGATTTTGTTTTAAAAGAAAATGATTCATTTAGAAACAAAATAGTTTTAATTTCTAAAGAATTGGAATCTATTTCTTTAGAAAAAGTTTCATTAAAAAATGATTTAGATTCACATATTTGTCATGCTACTATAGTTTCAACTTCTATTGATAAACATATTTCTTGCTCCACTTCTTCTTCAATCATTAAAAATAATATTTGTACTTTGAAGAAGAGTATTGATTGTTTGAACTCCACTTTGAGCCAATAAGCCATGAACCACACAAGGTTAGAATCCATGTTTCATAAGAAACATGCTCCACATATTCATCCACACAAATCACGGTATACACATGCTCATCTTTCTCACACACATGATTATATGTATGCTAAGATGTACACTTTTACACATTGTGGACGTACGGACCACCTTGCAAAATTTTGTTATGATAGAACACATAATTCAAATTTTACAAATAATTTGTTTGGGTTAGGAAAGATACTAACCCCCATGGACCCAAGAAAGTGTGGATACTAAAATTCACTCCTATTATATTTGATGTAGATATGGGCTCTCACTTGACGTGAGGGTATTGGTGCCTTGATGGTGGATGCGATTCGAGCTTAAAGATCATATTTATGAATGCATCACTTTTAAAAATATTTGGTGGAAGGACCACCATGGTTTGGAGACCTAGAGCTTGGTTCATTGGTTTTAGTAATTATCTCTAACTCTCATTTTTATTTACATGCTTTCATATAAATGTTTTTAGCATGTCTTGATTTTCAATGTTCATTATGTTAAATGCATTGTTATTAGACATGTGTTATACATAGATAGTGTTTGAGATACACTCATGCTCATATGCATTCATATTTTGTATTCTCACTATTGTTTAACTAATATGTATATCCTAGTTCTAATAGCACATGCATTTAACTTAATGATCATGATTGTTTTGTACTTCATGTGTTGATTACATGTTTAAATGTAACTTTTATTAAAACTTGTATTTATACTTGTACAACTAGTAAGCCACACTTGATTATTATGTGTTTGTACTTTATTGCTCATTTGTACCCATTAGATGTACTTGTATAACCTTATTTTGATGATTCTTTCATTTTAACTTGTATTCCCTATTTTTATATATGTTTTTCATAAAAATTATGTTTAGCTTCATGTATATGTCAATTTTGTCTATAACTAATAGATATACATGTATATTCTAGTCGTTTGCTTTCATACAAAATTCTATTATAGACATTATATTTGAGATATGTATGTATACTTATAGTTTTGAAAAAACATACATATACCTTGAAGCTTGTTTAGTTTTTGATAAAAATAGAATTTTTTGAGTTTTGATGATTTCATTTTGTTTAAGGAATTCATTTGTTTTCATATGAGCTTCAATGTCTTATTTTCATGTATATGTTTCTTACATGATTCTTACATTCTACATCATTTTGTTTACTCAGGGTTTTGAGTCATGAGCCTATATGAGCTTTATCAATTTTTGAGTGTCGATTCTCGTGTAGTTTTCATATATTTTGGAAAATATTCTTATTTTATTCCTTGTTTGAAGGATTTCGTACTAGTTTTCAAAATTATCATAAAACTAGTCTCGTTATTCTTCTATTGGTAGAGTTCAAATATGCTAAAATATTTTCAAATCTTATTTTTAAAAATCCTACCATCTAAGGGTGGTTGGATGGGCGACCATACCTTGTACATCCTTAATTGAATTTCTTTCAAACATGTGCATGATAGGGTGGTAGGTATGAGTTATACATAATTTTCAATAAAAATTTATTTTGTATACTCATGTTATATATATATATGGATCATATCTAAATTGACATTATATTGCTCTGATACATATATATGATTTTGATTGTGCTTCTTTTACATGTCCATACATTTTTAGCACAATTTATTTCTTGCTAAGCTTGATTTAGTTTTTAATGTCAAATATTTTTCAATTGATATTTTATACAAGCTTATGCATGATTTTTATTGGTATTTCATAAGGGGAAGAAAAATTGTTATTTTATCTTTCAATTGGCTTTATTTTCAATTTGTATCTTACTCCCACTCTTATGATGAAAAATACGTTGTTTTGGTATATGCTAACATTTTCAATATTAGTATCAATAGTCTTAAATTGGTATTATTCTCAATTTGGTATCTCTATTGTAAAATAGTTTTAGTGTTTACCTAAAAATTTTGGCTTTTACTTTCTATTGGTATCACGTCTTTTTATTGGTATTAATTCATAAAAAGATAGTTTCCTTTTCATTGGTAAAAAGAATATTTAATTTTTAATTAATAAAAAGATTGTTTCTTTCAATTGGTTTTTTCAATTGATTATCTTTTTGGTATCAAAATTTTTGTTTTTAAAATATATTTATTGGTATTGTTTGTTTGTCTTCACCCCTTTGTTGATGAGTGACAAAAGGGGGAAAAGAATTTAGGATTATATATGCATATTTTATTAAGTGTTTATGCAGAATATATATATATTGTTTTAATTGGTATTTATGAGCTACATTGCATACCTTTATGTATTTATTGATTATGCATAAGTTAAGGGGGAGCTTCTATAAAGCTTATTCTCAATCTATACATATATAACTTTATAAGTTTTGTTATTATTAAAAAGGGGGAGATTGCTGGCTCAAAGGCCTTTCACCTTACTTTTGATGATGACTAACTTATGAAGGTTAGTTTACTAATGATTTTGTGTTTAATAAGTTTTAGATTTTGATCAAGATTTTAGTAGTTGATTAGCTTCAACAAAGAATTCAAAGCCAGCTTTGGAGCCAACAAGAGTTGATTCAAGAGCTCGCATGTCTAGATCGCATCTAGTACTCGGAAGGAGTCAAGCTCAATAGATCGTGTTTGGATCGAGTCGGCTTGGAGAAGGAGTTATACAAGAAGACTTCATTTTGTTTATTTTAGTTTTGTTTTAGATCTTGTGTAAGGATAGCTTAGTCTTGATAAGCTCAAGTTCACGCACACACACAAGTTAAAATAGTTTTTGGTTTCAATTTAACCGTTTTGAATTTTCTAGAACATATCTTTTGTTTTCATAAATAGATAGAATTAAAAGAAGTTTTACATTGTTTAATGTATGTTGGATTTTATCCATATACATCTATGTTTCATATTGACTAAAAACTTAATTTGATGATTCTAATTCATGATTTTAAGTTTTGCTTTTAACAAAACTTAGTTTTGGATTTAATGTCAAAAATATAGATATATCTTTAATATGTGTATTAGATTTTATCCATACAAATATGCTTCAAAAGTATTTCTATATCATGTTTTTGTATTTATACAAGTTTTAGAGAAAACGATTTTTATTTCAAAATTCAAGTTTTGGAAAATACCGTTTTTGGTTTAAAACTAAATTTCTATATCACAAAAATAGTTCAAATTATTTGAAATATTTGTTGAATTTTAGTCACACATATTTATTCTTCAAATATTTATAAGAACTTAATTTTTAGATTTTATGTGATTTTATGGATTTTATAGGTATTAAAAGATCAAGTTTTTAAACTCTATAACCCTGCTTTTTGGGCTGTTAACGGTCGACCGAAACCTGGCTCGGTCGACCGACCGGTCAACCGACGTGCATAGAAGTGCACAGGCTTTAGCAGTCGACCAGGCGGTCGACCGTTCCAGAGAGTCTACCCTCTGAAAATGGCCCCGGTCGATCGTGCGGTCGACCTACCAGAGAGACTAGCTCTCTGAATCTGGCCTCGGTCGACCAGGCGGTCGACCGACATGCAAATTTCCTTGGGGCGGTCGACTGGGCGGTCGACCAAAAACTCCAACAGTCAGAAATCTGACCGTTGGCCGGTTGACAAGAAGGTCGACCGACAGGTTATTCTGGACCTGTTTGGACCCCCAACGGCTATATTTTCAGAATCCTATAAATCCTGCTGTTTTTTTTTCCTGTTTCAGGCTGACCGGCCGACCGGCCCGGTCGACCGGCGCCAGTGCCAGGACGTGCACATTTGTGCACGTCTGTCGGTCGACCGCCCGGGTCGACCGACTGTGAGCAGTTGCTCTCGGGTTTTCTGGGTCGACCGCCCGGTCGACCGCCAGAAGAAAAATGTGTTTTGTCTTTTAGGACGGTCGACCGGTCCGGTCGACCCGAGCCAACGGCTCTTTGCCAGCTGAGCTGGCGGTCGACCGGCCCGGTCGACCGCTAGGCCTGCAACAGCCCAACGGCTCTTTCCTCTTTTGTGCAAATCTGAAATCTGTTTTGTTGACTGCTTTTTGGCAGACTTTTTCAGGGTTTTCTAGAACTTTTTCAGAGCAAATAAGGTCAAAATAAATTGTTTTTAACTTATTTCTCTCCCTATAAATAGTGGAGAAGAGTTTCTTGCAAAACACCAAGAAAAATCCTCAAGTTTTCAAAGTTTTCAAAGAGAAAAGAAAAGTGTTTAAGCTTTCCATTTTCAACTCATTCTTGAGCTAGTTTTCAGTTGTGTTCCCTAGCAAAAATCATCTCTACAACTGAGTTTTTCTCACTACACTTCATAGAGCCAAAAATCCCTTACTCATTCTATAAGGAAGTTGTAAAAGAGTGAGAATTTGTAAAAGAGTTTAGTGATCTTGTTGTGATCACTTTTGGTTACTTGTTCCTCTTCTTGTTCTAGTGGAGACACCTCTTCGATAGAGGTTATTGTAATTGGTGGAGCTCGGTGCTCGGGTCTTCGGTAGACCGTTGTAAGCGTCCTCGGTGGATAGTGGAAACCCTTCACGGAGGTAAAGGCGGGGAGTAAAGCGGTGGCTCGAACCTCGAAACAAATACTTATGTTTGCGATTGTCTTTTGCTCTTGCTCTCTATTTTGCTTTACTTTCAATTGCTCTCTATTGCTTATTGTTTCAAGTATTTTTGCTTCCTCTACTTGTGATATCTTGTGTGCTCTTCATCATTGCCTATTATTCATTCATTGATATTTTGTCGATCAATTCTCATACAACAAGGTTGCATTGCGCACCTCTAACCCATTCAAGGAGAATTGGGAGGAAGGAGTTCAGAACCTCTCACGGGGTATTCGGCTCTTAGTCTTGTTTTGAGAGATCGTTGCATCATTCATTCATCTTAATTTTAAAAAGATTGTTAGATTAGCAATTACACCTATTCACCCCCCCTCTAGGTGTTTTTCAATTGGTATCAGAGCTTGGTTACTAGGCTCTTGGCTTAACAACCCTAGAGAGATCCTAATATATTGCTAATCATTTCATTCATTCTCACCTAGTAAAGATGGCCGATGGTATTAAGACACCCCCTAAGTTTGATGGACTTAACTTTCCCATATGGAAGGTTAAGATGACCGTTTTCTTACAATCTCTAGATAGTCGAGTTGCAAAGGCCGTGACCAAACCCTTTAGTGCACCCCCCGGTGATGAATCCACTTGGTCCGAAATAGAGACCAAAGAATTTGATGCCAATGCTAGGGCTCACTATGCACTTCTTCAAGCCCTTAATGATGATGATATAGCTAGAGTTATTCATTGCAAGTCCGCATATGAAATTTGGACACATTTGCTAGTTACACATGAGGGGACTTCACAAGTGAAGAGGGCTAAGATTGACCTTCTTCGGTCCCAATATGAGAATTTTTGCATGCAAGAAAATGAAACCATAGATGATATGGTTACAAGATTTACAAAGATCACTAATAAACTTTCTTCTCTAGGTGATGCTATCGACAACGATCAAAGAGTTAGAAAGATCATCCGGGCTCTTTCTCCTTCATGGGAAGTAAAAGCAACCACCTTGAAGGAACTCAATGACAAGGAGGAGATGGAGCTAATTGGTCTCATTGGGAACCTCAAAACCCATGAGATGGAGAGGAAAGTGAGGGAGGACATGGCTCCTTCCAAAAAGAAGACAATAGCCTTCAAAAGTCAATCCACACACTCCGACGAAGACGATGAAGAAGAAGATGATGAAGAGCTCTCACTTCTTGTGAAGAACGTCCGGAGGATGTACAACAAGGCTAAATTTCAAGGAAGAAGGAGATGGCAAGGAGGTAAAGAAGAAAGGAAGATTATTTGCTTCAATTGTCAAAGGCCGGGACACATAGTGGCGGAGTGTCCGGATAAAGTAAAGCCTTCCACCTCCAAGAAGCCCTACAAGAAGAAGACAATGAAAGCTACATGGGATTCCGAGAGCGAATCCGAGGAGGAATTCGACACCGCTAACATGTGCTTCATGGCAAATGAAAGCACAAGCAAGGTAACCCCTTCCACTTCTCCAAATGATGAACTTTCTATGGATGAGTTAGGAGAAGCTTTTGTAGAATTATCACATAACTATGATTTTCTTAAGAAAAAGTATTTAAAAATGAAAAAGGAAAATGAATCTCTTAATCATCAAGTTTTTACTCTTTCTAAAGAAAAGATGAATTACTTTCCACTCTTGTTTCCACCCAAAAAGATTTTGACAAGTATAAGATTTCTTGTAAAGGCAAGTCCCCACTAGTTGATTCTAATGAGATTACCATGCTTAAAGAAAGAATAGACTCATTAGGATTGGTTTTAAAAATTGTGAGTTTAATAAGAAGAAGATTGAGGCTATGTTTCCTAAGAAACAAGCCCCTAAGAAAAATGTTTACCATGCTCATGCTCATGTTCATACCACACAACCTTTACATCGTGGCAAACCCCCAAGACATGCTCACACTTCACACACACATCATGCATTTATGTATGGAAGAGTGTTCTCATGTTCACATTGTGGGCGGAAAGGGCACTTAGCTAATTTTTGCTATGATAGACTAAGTGCATCTCATCATAATGTTTGGGTTCGCAACACTAACTTTCAAGAACCCAAGAAAATTTGGGTACCAAAGTCAACTATTTTGCTAAATGATGTAGGTACCATCCAAGGCCCAAAGACGTAGAGGATTGTGGTATCTTGATAGTGGTTGCTCAAGGCACATGACTTGGGACATCAACAACTTTGCAACCCTATCAAGATACCATGAAGGTGGCACCGTCACCTTCGGAGATGATGCCAAGGGTAAAATCATCGGTATTGGTAATGTAAAACTCGGCACATCCCCTTTAATTGAGAATGTTGTTTTAGTTGATGGCCTCAAGCATAACCTCTTGAGTGTTAGTCAACTTTGTGATAAAGGTTTTGATGTAGTTTTTGATAATGTAGCTTGTAAAGTAATTGATAGAATTTCTAATACTTGTGTGTTTTCTGGTTTTCGTGAAAGTAATATTTATATGATAGATATGTCTAATATGTCTTGTAATATTACTTGTTTAAAAGCCCTCGATGACGACTCTTGGTTGTGGCATAGAAGATTAGGCCATATTTCTTTTGACCATATATCTAGGTTAAACACAAAGGAAATGGTGAAAGGTATTCCTTGTTTGAGTTTTGAAAAGGACCGAGTTTGTGACGCAGGTCAATTTGGGAAACAAACTAAGTCTTCTTTCAAGTCAATTAAGGATATCATGACATCACGTCCTTTGGAGCTAATTCATATGGATCTATTTGGCCCTACACAAACCAAAAGTCTAAGTGGGAATAGATTTGCATTTGTTTTGGTTGATGACTTTTCACGATTTACTTGGGTTTTCTTTCTAGAACACAAAAATCAAGCATTTTCATATTTTCAATCTTTTAAGAAAAGAGTTGAAAAGGAAAAAGATGTTTCAATTTTAAGAATAAGAAGTGATAGAGGAGGTGAATTCATTAACCTACCCTTTACCACTTTTTGTGAAGAACATGAAATTAAGCATGAACTTTCTTGTCCTAGAACTCCACAACAAAATGGAGTAGTTGAACGGAAAAATCGAACTTTACAAGAGATGGCTAGGACAATGCTAAGTGAATATGGTCTACCACATTATTTGTGGGCCGAGGCCGTAAATACATCATGCTATATATCAAATCGTGTTTTCTTGTGTAAAAATACTTCAAAGACTTCTTTTGAAATGTACTTTTCTAGAAAACCAAATGTTTCATATTTCAAAGTTTTTGGATGCAAATGTTTTATTTTAAATACAAAAGATAATTTAGAAAAATTTGATGCTAAAGCTTATGAGGTAATTTTTGTGGGTTATTCTAATACTAGTAAAACTTATAGAATCTTCAATAAATCATCTTTGACTATTGAGGAATCTATACATGTTAAGTTTGAAGAATCTAACTTATTTGTTAAGAATGTTGTAGAAATAGATGCTTTGGATGAAGGCTTAGAGAAAGTGACCTTGGAGGATACACCTACTATGGGAGACAAGCCAAAGGATGATGAAGGAAGTAAAGCTAAAGTAGAAGAGGCTCAAGGACATGAAATTCAATCAATTGAAGTGGAGCCTACTCAACAACTTTCAAAGGATTGGAGATACAATCCTCATCATCCCAAGGACCTCATCATAGGTGAAGTATCAAAAGGGGTAACCACTCGCTCTAAACTTCATTATTTTTGTGGACATTATGCATTTATTTCTCATGTTGAACCCAAGAACGTCTTCGAAGCCGAGGCCGATTCATATTGGTTGCTAGCCATGCAAGAGGAACTCAATCATTTGAGCGCAACCAAGTTTGGCACCTTGTTCCTAGGCCCCACGATAGACCAACAATTGGTACTAAGTGGATCTTTAAGAACAAGTTGGATGAATCGGGTAACGTTGTTAGGAATAAAGCTAGGTTAGTTGCCCAAGGTTACACTCAAATCGAAGGAATCGATTTTGAAGAAACCTTTGCACCCGTAGCACGGCTTGAAGCCATACGGATGACACTAGCATTTGCCTCATATAAAGATTTTAAATTGTTTCAAATGGATGTTAAAAGTGCTTTTCTAAATGGTTTTATTGAAGAGGAGGTGTATGTTGAACAACCCCCCGGGTTTGTTGATCCTACACATCCGGATTTTGTGTTTAAATTAGATAAAGCTCTTTATGGTTTAAAACAAGCCCTAGGGCTTGGTATGAAAGACTTTCTTCATTTTTGATTTCAAATGGTTTTAAGAAAGGTAAAATTGACACCACTTTGTTTACAAAACATGTAGAAAATGACATTCTTATTGTGCAAATTTATGTAGATGATATTATTTTTGGTTCTACTAATGAATCTCTTTGCCAAGTTTTTGAATCATGCATGAAGGATGAATTTGAAATGTCTATGATGGGGGAACTCAACTATTTCCTTGGACTCCAAATCAAGCAAAGGAAGGATGGGATCTTCATCAATCAAGCCAAGTACACAAAGAAACTCATCAAGAGATTCGGACTTGAAGGCGCTAGAGTGAGAAAAACTCCCATGGCAACAACTACCAAGCTTGATAAGGATGAACAAGGTAAAAGTGTAGACATTAAATTTTATCATAGCATGATTGGTAGTTTATTGTATTTGACGGCTAGTAGGCCGGATATCATGTTTTCCGTTTGTCTTTGTGCTCGTTTTCAATCATGTCCTAAGGAGTCTCATTTAGTAGCGGTAAAACGCATTATTAAATACCTTAAGGGCACTATTGAAATGGGTTTGTGATATCCGAAAACCGGACTATTTGATATGAAGAGTTTTTCGGATGCCGACTATGCGGGTTGTAGGGTAGATAGGAAGAGCACAAGTGGAACATGTCAATTCCTTGGTAATTGTCTTGTATCTTGGTCTTCCAAAAAGCAAAATTCGGTAGCCCTTTCAACCGCCGAGGCGGAGTATGTTGCGGCCGGAGCTTGTTGTGCACAAGTTCTTTGGATGAAACATACTCTCTTCGACTATGATTTACACTTTGATCATGTTAAAATATTTTGTGATAATACTAGTACAATTCACATGACAAAGAATGCAAATCAACATAGTAAAACCAAACACATTGACATTAGGTATCACTTTCTTAGAGATCATTATGAGAAAGATGATATTGATATTGATTATGTTTCTACCGATTTTCAACTTGCCGATATTTTTACTAAACCATTGGATTATGCTAGATTTTCTTTTATTTGTGGTGAGTTGAATGTTTGCATTATGGATTCTTAAAGATAAATTTTTTAAATGTTTTGTTTGCTTTGTTTAACCCTTTTTGATGTATGACAAAAAGGGGGAGAAAAAGAAAAAGAGTTTTGTGTTTATTGTGTTTTGTTGTGTATTTTGAGTTTTTAAACAAACTATGTGTTTTCAATGCCTTATGTATTTAGCTTTTCATAGCATTATTAATACATAGCATTATTTGAGGGGGAGCTTTCCAAGCTCTTCTTCCATTTTTGTTTAAAATAACGTATATGTTTTGTCATCATCAAAAAGGGGGAGATTGTTGGCCCAAGGTTACAATCACCCTTGTTTAGTGTGTTTTGATGATTACAAAACATATTAGTTATTTGTATTAATATTGTTTATTGGTTAAGTGTGTTTCAGGGATCTAACTCATCTAGAAGGTTTATTCCCTATAAGCAAATGTTTTGGACTCAAGTCAACTCAAATTGGGCTCAAGGATCAAGTGTTGAAGACCTTATGGTGAAAAGCCCTCTTGAAGCACTTGTAGTACCTAGAACCAATGTAAGAATTAGATTGTTAAAGTTTGAGTTTGGAAATTGGCTCTAGGATACACACACACGTTTTTTTTGTATTCAAGTTTTCATGATCAAAATTTAGGTTTCATGCCTTAGTATATTTATACATGACCCTAATTTTTACAAATATAAATATCATGTTTTTGATCATGTATGTATACCCTTTCCAGCATGTTACTTAGCTTTCCATACTTCAAAATATTTTTTTTACAAAAATTTCCAAGTCCCAAAATCCTGCTGTTTTTTTTTCCTGTTTCAGGCTGACCGGCCGACCGGCCCGGTCGACCGGCGCCAGTGCCAGGACGTGCACATTTGTGCACGTCTGTCGGTCGACCGCCCGGGTCGACCGACTGTGAGCAGTTGCTCTCAGGTTTTCTGGGTCGACCGCCCGGTCGACCGCCAGAAGAAAAATGTGTTTTGTCTTTTAGGACGGTCGACCGGTCCGGTCGACCCGAGCCAACGGCTCTTTGCCAGCTGAGCTGGCGGTCGACCGGCCCGGTCGACCGCTAGGCCTGCAACAGCCCAACGGCTCTTTCCTCTTTTGTATAAATCTGAAATCTGTTTTGTTGACTGCTTTTTGGCAGACTTTTTCAGGGTTTTTCAGAACTTTTCAGAGCAAATAAGGTCAAAATAAATTGTTTTAACTTATTTCTCTCCCTATAAATAGTGGAGAAGAGTTTCTTGCAAAACACCAAGAAAAATCCTTAAGTTTTCAAAGTTTTCAAAGAGAAAAGAAAAGTGTTTAAGCTCTCCATTTTCAACTCATTCTTGACCTAGTTTTCAGTTGTGTTCCCTAGCAAAAATCATCTCTACAACTGAGTTTTTCTCACTACACTTCATAGAGCCAAAAATCCTTACTCATTCTACAAGGAAGTTGTAAAAGAGTGAGAATTTGTAAAAGAGTTTAGTGATCTTGTTGTGATCACTTTTGGTTACTTGTTCCTCTTCTTGTTCTAGTGGAGACACCTCTTCGATAGAGGTTATTGTAATTGGTGGAGCTCGGTGCTCGGGTCTTCGGTAGACCGTTGTAAGCGTCCTCGGTGGATAGTGGAAACCTTTCACGGAGGTGAAGGCGGGGAGTAGAGCGGTGGCTCGAACCTCGAAACAAATACTTGTGTTTGCGATTGTCTTTTGCTCTTGCTCTCTATTTGCTTTACTTTCAATTGCTCTCTATTTCTTATTGTTTCAAGTATTTTTACTTCCTCTACTTGTGATATCTTGTGTGCTCTTCATCATTGCATATTATTCATTCATTGATATTTTGTCGATCAATTCTCATACAACAAGGTTGCATTGCGCACCTCTAACCCATTCAAGGGGAATTGGGAGGAAGTAGTTCAGAACCTCTCACGGGATATTCGGCTCTTAGTCTTATTTTGAGAGATCGTTGCATCATTCATTCATCTTAATTTTAAAAAGATTGTTAGATTAGCAATTACACCTATTCACCCCCCTCTAGGTGTTTTTCACTAACTACTGATGGCTCCACTAACTGTGCTAACCTCTTAGCTATAGTTACCTCACACGTATCCTTAGCCATCACTAGTCCTTGGTTTAAGAGCGTTTCAAAGTATGACTCATATGATAACTTTCACATTCAAACTCAACAAAATAAGTACAAGTTACACTTAAACCCTCAAAACTAAACAAGAGCAAGTATGGAATTAAGTAAAGTTAGCTTGTTAGAAAGTTAGGATGTTAGAGTGTTAGAATCAATCATCATGAGCTATCAATGGCTCTTGCAAGAGCAAGGCAAAGTAGAGGCTATTAAATTCATGTGGATTATCAAGTAAGAAGTTTGTAAGCTAGTGGTTAGTAGTTGTTGCCATGAGAGAAAATTAGCTAAGCATGTAAAAGGAGTTAGAGAGAAGAAAACAAGGAGAGATAAAGAGAGAACCTTTCATACATTATCACCTTCCATTACAAGCACTCTTACTATCCACTCATGTACTTCTCTCTCTCCTATTATAAGATCTATAAGAAATGAAAATACAAAGGAGGAAGAAGAAGAACAACCAATCTAAACTATCCTAAACTACAATATAAGAAGAATACCCTAAAAACTATCCTAAAAACTCCTCCTCCTTCAGCTCTGAAAATCTCAGGGCTTTTATGGGCGAAAGGGGGCACCAGGGGACATGTACAGAGCCGCGCGTAAATTATGACGTGTGGCTCTAAGACATTGCTGTGGAAACGTGGCATTTGTCATGTTTCCACAACAATCCTAAGACTGCGCGCGCGACGCCGCCTGGTGCGCGTTCCCTGCTTGTCCCCCTGTCGGCTATCTTCCTAGAATCTGGATTTGGGCACCCGGTTTTGATGAAACCACCCTCCAAGGTCAATGGCTATTCTATAAGCTTTTAATCACCAATTAAATGGAATTTTGGACTTCTTCATTTCATGCCATGGACCTAGAAACATACAAGACAGGTGTTATTAGCAAGATATATTATTAAATAAATATGAAGATGTGGTATGAAATATGCAATTTTAGAGACTAAGCACACCCCCACACTTATCTTTTGCTCATCCCGAGTAAAACAGAAAAACTAACTAAGAAAATTATTATACCACTTTCGTAGGTGATACGATTGCACTAAGCAAGTGCAACAAGCTGTTAAACCTCTAGGTTCCCCCTTAAGGAGTAGTTTTGTCTCCTAGGGATTTTCAACGGATTACACCCACAAAATCCATAAAGAAAGAATTAAATATTAGTATTTTGAAAATAGAGAAAAGTGTTGAAGTATTTTTGCGAAAATTTAAGTGATCCAAGGTCATATGTTAACCAGAAATTATTCGTCCTTAAACTAAGTCAAAATACAAAATCTTGTTATAAATTAAATGTAAGAATTTTAAAATTGAATTGATTCTTTAATCTTTCATAAAACTCTTAGAAAAATATGCACTTTGTGAACTGTAAAGATTTTTAGGATATTGACTCTAACTTTCATGCCATTTTTTCTTTCTTTTTTTCTTTCCTTAGTTTTCTTAGGCTTTCTTATTTACCCGGGTAGTGAGCCTTTAACCGGCGACTCCCAAACCAGATAGTTTTAAGGCACCAGATGAGAAAACATCCCTCGGACTTGAGGACTCAAGTAAACAAGGCCACAAAGCTAAAGGGGATTATTTTATTTTTGTCCACCATTTTAAGCATGAATAATCATGCTTCCTGAGGCATAATTACCCAACTTCAATAAGTGATTTTTATTAACATCATTTTTTTAATATTTTTTTATGGCATTTTCAGTCCTTTTTTCAATCCCAAAAAATTGTGTAAGTGTGAAGTGCATATATCTAAGGCAAAAAATTTAAGATCAAATTATCTTTTCAATCTTACTTCCTTATCCTAAAATTTAAATAAGATCTATTATTTTTACTTGGTTTAAAAACTCATCATTTTAGGTCTTCCTAATTCCTAAGATAATCTTAATTTTTTTAAAAAGAAATCAAACTTTTCTCTTATTTCAAAAAGTTTTGTAATAAGAAAAGAAAAGAGTTTTTATACAAAATAATTTTTTTAAAATTACCTAAAAAGAAGTGTAAAAGAAAGAAAATTTGAAACAATGTACGTTAGTGAACTCTTCCCCACAGCATGTATTGTCCTCCATGCATTGTGAATGTGTATATGCATAATGTTGGCCCAGAAGCCTTCCACTCTAGTTTTGATGATGATTAACTCATGTAGTTATGATTACTAATAATCTTGTGATGTTTAGTTTTAGATACTTAACCAAGATATTAGTAGGTGATTAGCTTCAACAAAGGAGTTTTGGAGCTTCTCACATGGTGATTCAAGAGCCCGAGTGACAAAGTCATATCTAGCACTCGTTGGAGCCAAGCTCGGTGGATCACTTTTGGATCGAGTCGACTTGGAGACGGAGCTCTACAAGTAGACTTCGGTACATAGTTTAGATTTTGTTTTAGATCCATTTGTAAAGACAAGATAGTGTGATATGCTCAAGTTCACAACACACACACTTGTTTTTAATTTCATGTTTTCGGTTTTTGGCTTAACCGATCTTGGTTTTCATGAATAGATAGAATCAAAATAAGTTTACATGGTTTAGTGTATATTAGATTTGTTCTATATACATGTATGCTTCATATATTAGACAAACTTATTTTGATATGCCTATTCATGTGGTTGGACTTTTGTGTTTTAACAAAACATATTTTTGGATTTATGTGTCAAAAACATTGATATATATCTTTATATGTACATTGTAGTATATCCATATACTACATGCTTCAAGTTGTTTCAAATATCATGTTTTTGTATTAGGATGAGTTTTGAAAAATTGGATTTCCATTTGGAAAATTCAAGTTTTAGAAAATACAGTTTTTGGTTTTCGGCAAAATTTGTAAGTCACAAAATGGTTCAAAAAGTTTGAAATTTGTGTTGAAATTTTTCACACATGTTTGTATATCAATGTATTATACTGAACTTATTTTAGAAATTTTATGGGATCTATTTTGTATTTAAAAACTAAGTTTTCCAGTCATAATCTTTTTCTGCCAGGCTCTGGCGGTCGACTGTAAAGGTCGACTGGACCAGGGGCCGGTCGACCGGAGCGGTCGACCGGACGTGCACAAGGATGTGCACTTGGCCGTGTCAGTTGGCCGGTCGACCACACGGTCGACCGACTGAAGGCAACCCACTCTCGGGTTGCCCCGGTCGACCGGCCAGAGAGCCGTTGCTCTCTGGTTCAGGGCCCGGTCGACTGGGCGGTCGACCGGAAGGCACAACGGTCAGAAATTTGACTGTTGGCCGTTCGACCGGCCGGTCGACCGGAAGGCCAATTCTGGCCTTGTCAGCTGCCAACGGGCAGATTCCTTTTGGGGTTATAAATACCCCATTTGAGAGAGGTTTTCTCGAAGATTTTCAAGAGCAAAAATTTACCTATTCTCTAGTGTTTTAAAATTAAGTTTTCAAAAGAGTTTATTGGTTTTAAAGATCATTCTTTACTTGTTTTCAAGAGCTGGAAAACTCAAAGAAAAATATAGATTTGGGATATTTGCTTTGTTCTTCATTTCTATCAAATACTAAGTTGTTTTCCAAGTATTTTTCCTTGTGTTTTGTTTTCCAACATCTTGATTTTCCACACTTGAGCCTTATCATTCTATCCACTCTATAGGATCTTTATTTTTATGGAAAAGAATTAGTTTGTGGTCTTTTGATCACTAAGTTGTAAACTCTCCTACTTTGTGCTATCCCTCTTGGGTAGAGGTTGATTTTGGAGAGGTGGTTGGCTCCCTCTAGTGAGAGGTGGAGATTGGTGTTTGGCTCCCTCTAGTGAGAGGTGGAGTTTGTGGTTGAATCTCTCAAGTGTGAGGTGATTGTTTTGTATTGGCTAAGTGCCTACCCCTCTTGTGTGAGGTCGTGTTTGTTGTGGCTTTGTGCCTAGCCTCTAAGTGTAGAGGTTGTTTTGCTTGAGAGAGGAGTTGTGTACTCCATATTATATTTGTCCCAAATCCTCTGTTGAGGTTCCCTGTGTGGGAGTCCCGTGTGGACAAGTGGATTGGAAATCCTTCTGTGTGAAGGCAGGGACGTAGAGCTCTGTGCTCGAACCTCGAAACATATCAGTGTGTTAGCGTTTGATCCATTGTCTCTCTAACTCTCTCTTTATATTGTGCCTTGCATCATTTCATATTGATCATTTATATGCTTGGTTTGTTTGTGTGTGCCTCACTTGTGCTTAACCACGAGAGCTTCATATAGCGCCTCAACTCTTATTCAAAGGAATCAAGAGGAGTTAGTCCAGAGCCCTTCACCGGGAATTCGTCTACACTCGTTGGTTGCATTAAGTGTAGTTGCAATTAAATTTTAATTTTCACATTTAGTTCATTAGATTAGAAGTACACCTATTCACCCCCTCTAGGTGTACTTTCACATGAAACAAATGGAAAGAAAAGAAAAATTACCTCATGGTGGTGGTCCAATGGTGGTCTGATTGGCCCACGAAATGCTACCCAATCCTGAGATTGTGGATCTTGAAAGAACCTACCAATAACCTTTCTAATATCACCGAATAAAAGAATGATTGAGTGAATGATTTTATATAAAAATTATCCCCATCTAATTTTCAATTTTAAAAAATAATTACTGAGTCATTTTCTTCAACATCCTTGTCCAAAAATGAAGTGCTATTTTTGGAGATGATTGATTTGGACTCAATTGGAATAGGATCAAAAACTGACACCGACTCGGGAATTTAACTCAGATCAATTAGAGATTAAAAAATGGGAGTCAAAATTTGTTCAAAAATGGATCCAAACCAAAGAATTGATGTTCACATGCTTTTCCCATTAACGGAATGTGATCGTAAGATATTGGTGATTCAATTTCACGGTGTACTGGTATAGGATTCAATGTTGACTCTATAATAGAGAAAAATTTGATAAAGATACGGGAGTCATTATTGAATCAAAAAGTGAAATGAAATTACCGACTTGAGGTTCAAGATCACTTTCAAGCTCCAGTTCAATTTCAGGAAAAGGATAACTTGCCAAAATATCAAGGCAGTTCTCAAAATTTTGGGCAAGTTCAAATGGATGTAAAGAAATTGAATTTTGATTTTCATCTACGGAAGGATCATGAATGGGTGAAATGATCAATTCAAGTTCAAGAATTATAGGAATCAAAATTGGCTCAAGGACGTTACTTAGCTTAGGTAACACTACAGAAGTTGATATTTGTTCAAGGATTGGACTCGAATCGCTAAATTGAAGCTCAAGTTTACATTCATCTTCAAGTTCAATTTCAGGAAATGGGTAACTTGCCAAACTATCAAGAATTTGATGTTAGTTAAGTTCAGGTTGGTGTGATGAAACTGAAGTTGGATTTCCAAAATGACATGATTCTTGAGTCGTATAAACATTTGATGGACATTGGAAGTTAATCATATTTTGCATTATTCGCTTAGTCACTTGCACGAATTTCATAGTTTTTTCATAATTAGGTTCTGGAAAAGAACTATATGAATTTTGAAAATTTTATGGACATGATGAGGCTACCATGTTTTCAAATTACCTTTGGGCCTCTATCACTTTTTTCAAACTCCTTTGCAACGATTATTTTTCTTCAATTGGTGGTTCAAGGAAATGAGTATATGAATCAAAATGGAGGAATGAATGTTGTGAAAATTGTGGACAAAATGATTGAAAATTTGACTCGGGGTAGATGAATCCCCATTGACTTTGTGAAGAGTGAAAATTATTTTGAAAATTATAATCATAGGATTGGGGATATGGGTCATATTGAGTCGGATAATCCCAATCCAGCATATATGGTTGGTTAATGTTGTATATAGTAGGGTCGGAGTTATCTGAGTCAAATGAGGTCGGGGTGAAATATGGATTTATATTTGGATTGAAAAAATTGTTATTGTTGAAATCCATATCACAATTTACAAACAAAAAAAGAAAAAACAAACAAACAAACAAATAACGAAAAAGAAAACAAGCTAATGCTAGGGTTGATTTAGACCTAAACAACTCCTAACTGGTTAGACTGTCCATAGGGGGGAATATTATCAGAATCTGACCACAAGTTAATCGGCCAGGTAGGGGCAAGATCAATGGGAGGTAGCTGTACCGGAGCAACGGGCCTAATTTTGCCAAACCACTGTTCTTCGAGGTTTCGCCTCTCAATCTCCAACCTTCGATACCGATTTGACAAGAGTCAACTTCTAACAATTTTCTCCTTAGGCCAATCTCTTAAATCAGTCCGAGATGTCCCTAGGGGTCAATGTCTAACAATTGTTATTAAGGCTTGGGTTATGTGAGTGGGGAGGTGATTTTCAGGCTAAGGGAGGGTAATGACTCCCCACCTTATATTGTATTGAGTTTTGTCCTTAAGTTCAATTCGTGTAAGTGTGCAATATAGATAAGAATGAACACGCAAAGAGAGTAAATCACCTACGTGTTTGTCCTAACTATATGCAATGCAATATGTACACATCTGTCAAGATCACAACACAAGAACAAAATACAGTAGATTGGAATTGAAATCGATACGTGCCTAAACGTGCCTAAATGCAAATGTCTAAACCATTTAAAGCATCCAATTTTCATATTTTAGTTCTTAAATTATTATAGTGTACATGTGATAGAAATTAGCAACATAATATAAAAATATATAAGAATTTACCCAACCACACAAAAGCAAGTGTGAAATTCTGCAATGCTAAAAATTTGACCTGCACACCAAAAACAAAGAAGAAAAGTTAACAAAAACATGAAATCAAACCGTTCAATCCCTGACAATGGCGCCAAAATTTGGTCGGGGGAAAACCGTGCACGGAAAGTGTTGTTTTGAAATCAAGAGTTAAAGTGTGTGTGTGTTTTTGGCTTCCTCGATGCTTCCGTTATAGCATAGAGGCTAAACGAGTCGAATCCACAGAGACAGGAAGCGATAGAAGTTTTACGGTATGTTCACGCGTGTGTTAACGGTTCTTCTATGTTTTAAAGAATGAAAAGAAAAGAAAACAAAGAATGAAAAGAGAAGAATGTTGGCCCAAAGGCCTTCCACTCTAGTTTTGATGATGATTAACTCATGTAGTTATGTGTACTAATAATCTTGTGATTTTAGTTTCAGATCATTAATCAAGTTATTAGTTGGTGATTAGCTTCAACAAGATGATTTGGAAGCTTTCACATGTTGATTGAAGAGCCTAAGCGTCAAAGATCATATATAGCACTTGCTCGGTGGATCAAGGAGTTTTTGATCGAGTCGGCTTGGAGATTGCGCTCTACAAGAAGACTTCGGTACCCTAGTTTAGTTTTGTATTTAGATCCAAATTGTAAAGATTAGAATAGTATGATATGCTCAAGTTCACAACACACACGTTTCATGTTTTGAATATTGGTTTTCGGTTTTTCGGTTTTAGGTTTAACCGATCTTGGTTTTCATGAATAGATAGATCAAAACAAGTTTACATGGTTTAATGTATATTAGATTTGTTCTATATACATGCATGCTTCATCTTTCTAGACAAACTTACTTTGATATACCTATTCATGTGTTTTAGGTTTTGTGTTTTAACAAAACTTATTTTTGGAATTAATGACAAAAACATGGATATATATATGTTTCATGTATATAGGATTATATCCATATACATCAAGCTTCAAAGTGTTTAAATATCATGTTTTTGTATTTGGAAGAGTTTTGGACAAAATGTATTTTCTATTCAAAAATCCAAGTTTTAGAAAATACAGTTTTTGATTTTTGGTAAAAATGATAAGACACAAAAATAGTTCATATTGATTGATATTTGAGATAAACCTTTTACCACATGTTTATATATCAATGCAAAATGATAAAACTATTTTTGGTGATTTTTATGAGTGTTAGAAGATTTTTCAAAATATTTTTAAACTGTTTTTCTGACCCAGTTTTCTGTTTCAGGCTTCAACCAGTCGACTAATCTTCTGACAAGTCGACTTGGGATGAAGTCGGTCGACCGGGTCGGTCGACCGGGTCGGTCGACCGACGTGCACAGATCTGTGCACGTTTGGCAGACATGGGACGGTCGACCGTCCGGGTCGACCGGGTCTGAGAGCAGAGCTCTCTATTTGTTTGGGTTGACCGCGGCGGTCGATCGGTAGCTACCAACGGGCAGAATTTGACCGTTGGACGGTCGACCGGCCGTCGACCGGCAGTGTATTTCTGGCATTTTCTGCTGCCAACGGCTATATTTTTCTGGGGTCTATAAATACCCCATTGGAAAGAGTTTTTCTCTAAGTTTTTTAGTGCGAATTTTTCCCTACTCTCTAGTGTTTTCACAGCAATCAAAAGAAGTTTTTGGATTCAAATTAAACAATCTATTTGGTGTTTTTGCTAGGGTTTGGAATATCAAAGAAAAGGGTTTTTGGGAAAAAGGGTTTTGATTCATCTTCTACATCTTGGTTTCAGTTTTTCCAAAGGATTTTTCTTTGTGATTTTGATTTCCATCCCATTGGTTTTCTCCACACTTGAGCTAAAATCTACTATCTCTTCTATAGGATCTTTGTGTGGGAGAAAGAAATTGTTTGTGGTTGTTGTTTAGACCACCAAGTTAAAAACCCAATATTTGCTTTGTGCCTTGCCCTCATTGTGTTGAGGAAGTTGTGCAATTGGGTTGTATCCCTCAAGTTGTGTGGTGATCCTTGTGTTTGCTTTGTGCTAATCCCTCGGGTTGTGAGGTGATTGTTTTGTTGGATTGGAGCTTGCCTCAAGGAGGAGGTTGTGGTTGTAAAGAGAGGAGTTGGGTACTCCTTGTGAGAGTTCTTTGTGGACTTGCTAGTGGATTAGAAATCCTTCGTGTGTCGAAGGCGGGGATGTAGAGCTGGGTGCTCGAACCTCGTAACATATCTTGTTATTTGCGCTTGATCCATTGACTCTCTCTATCTCTCTCTTTACTTTGTGCCTTGCAACTATTCATATTGTGCATTCTTATTGTTTGGCTTGGTTGTGTGTGCATCATTTGTAGATTGCACTTGAGTGTATTGCATTTAGTTTTTAAATTCCGCATTGAGTTGACTAGATTAGCATAATCACCTATTCACCCCCCCCTCTAGGTGATCTTTCAATTGGTATCAGAGCTAGTGCTCCAGATATTTAGGTTTAACTACTTAGGAGTGAGATCTTGGTTTGCTAATCTTCATTTGCATTGTTCATTTGCACTCATTTGGTTTGCCCTCATGGATAGCCCTCCTATGTTTGACCATATTAGACTTGATGCTTGGAAGGCCAATATGAGTAGACATTTAAAAAGCCTAGGACATATAGTTTATCAAGCCTCCACTATAGAATCATTCCCTAATAGTAGCAAGCATAAAAAGGCAAATGCATTAGCACTTAGAGCACTTAGAGCATCTCTTAGTGAACATCTTTTACCGGTGTTTGATCGCTATGACTCGGCTTTTGCAGTTTGGAGCTTATTAACGTCTCCCGAGCTTCCAAGGATTATCAACAAGATGAGGAGATCTAAGAGAGAAAAGTCCGAAGAGCATTGCTTCATGGTCCAAGGGAAAAACTCCCTTGAGGTACAATCGGATTCTCAAATAGATGATAGCTCTAGTTCTTATTGCCATGGTTGTTTTGAAGTTCAAACATTGAATTTGGAACTTACTCAAAAGCTTAAAAATTTTATGGAAAAACACAATCTTTTGAAAGAGGACAACCTTGTTTTGAAAAATGAATTAAAGGATTTGTGTTCTAATTTGTGAATCGGTTTTGCAAGAGAAGGAAGAGATCACTAGTGAACGTGACTCACTAAGATCTCAACTAGACCTTGCCCTTGATGAGATTGAGATTTTGAAAAATAAAAATGATTGTAATGATGTTGTGAAAAACAATGAGGTTTTATCTTCTAAATTGGATTTTGTTTTAAAAGATAACCTTGTTTTGAAAAATAAAATTGATTCAATTACAAAAGAATTGGATTTGGTTTTAAAGAAAAGTGAATCTTTGAAAATTGAAATTGATTCTCATGTGTGCCATGCTAGTATAGCTTCTTCTTCTTCTTGCACACCTATTGCATGCTCCACTTTATCTTCCACTATTGAAAATGATATAAATGCTTTGAAGAAAAGTGTTGAATGTTTGGACTCCACTTTTAGCCAATGCACATTGAATCATTCACGTTTGGAAACCTTGGTTCGCAAGAAACAAGGTCCATCTTTGCAGCACACCCTACACGGCATACACATGCTTTTCACGGTCACCACCATCACATGTATGCTCATGTGTACACATGTACACATTGTGGTCGAATAGGCCACCTTGCTAGATTTTGTTATGATCGTGTTTATCATGAAAATTTAGCAACTAATCTTGTTTGGGTTAGAAAAGATACTAACCCCCGTGGACCCAAAAGAAAATGGGTACCAAAAATCACCTCCTTGATTTTTGATGTAGGTGGGAGCCCTCGCATCACGTGAGAGTATTGGTGCCTTGAGGTGGATGCGTTCTAAGCTTAAAAGAGAACCATTTGGATGTTTCACTCTCAAGGGGATTTGGTGGGAGGACCACCTTGGTTTGGAGAACTAGAGATGCACCTTCATCGGTTTTGGTATCATTCTCTAACTCCCATTTTTATTTGCATGCTTTTCATGTTCATCTATTCATAGCATGTCTTGTTTTGTTATTCATTATGCCTATGCCATGCTTATTAGAATAGTGTTATACATGTTTAGTTACTTGAGCACCCATGTTTCATATGGATCTATATTTAGTGTTCTCACCTTGTTTAAACTAACATGTATGCCCTAGATCTAATGCACATGCATATGCATAATGATCATGTGGATGTTTATGATTTTTGTTTTGTTGAATCATGTTTTATTGTTTCATGATTAGTTTGATATTTGCCATGTTTATTAGACTTATGCTTTACATGATTAGTTGTTGAGACACCCATGTTTAGTATGGACCCATATTTTGTGTTCTCTTTATGTTTTAGCTATCATGTTAATCATAGATCTAATGCACATGTCTTTGTCATGCTAATCATATGTTTAACTATGACTTTGTGTTTTAATGATTCATGTTTGATAAATAACTTGTGTTGTAATAGCTTAACAATGGTGATGTGTTGTATGATTTCTAATTTTGCCACATGTTTTGATGTTTATAGGCTATTATGTATTTCCTGAATTCTAATAGCATGTGGATGTTCTTCATGATCATTTTTATGTCTTTCATGATTGATTTGTATCCCGTTTTATGCTTAATGATTTGATTACTTACTTAGATGTTAGTTTTCATTAAGACTAGAATTTATACTTGTACATGTAGTGGGACACAAATAAATCTTTATATATGTTTGTGCTTGGATGCGTGTTTGTACCCACTAAATGTGCTAGTATAGTATAGTTTTGATGATTCATGCATTCTAACTTGTATTCCTCATTTTGAATATGTTTCTATGATCATGTGTTTTAACTTCATGTATATGTATATCTTGTCCAAACTATTGATTATACATGTACATCCTTGAGCCACGTGCTTTCATGCATATACTTTTGTGGACTCATTATGTTTAGGATATGTATGTATACTTTAGTTTGTACATGACATACATATGCCTCGAAGTTTAAGTCGTTTGGATGAATTTCATATTTGCTAAGTGATTTCACATTTATAATGAATTTCATATCTTTAAGATGATTTCAATTGGTGATTTCACATCTTAGATGAATTTCATATTTTCAAGGAATTTCATATGAGCCAAATTGATTATTTTCATGTCGATATGTGTCACATTATACTTGTACACTCACTTTATTAGTTTACTCATGATTTGTTTTCATGAGAATTTGAATGAGCTTTATGGACTTTGAGTGTTTAGTGATCATGTGATTTACATGTGTTTCATGAAAAATAATTTTGTTTTATTCCTTACTTGAAGGATTTCGTACTAGTTTTAAAAGTTTTTCCTATAACTAGTTCGTATTCTTCACTATGGTAGAGATTTTTAAACAAAGCTTATTTTCAAACCTATTTTTGAAAACCCCTACCTTCGATAGGAGGATGGATGGGAGATCATGCTCATGTATGCTTTAAAATGAAAATCATTTAAATCTTGAACCATGATTGGGAGGTAGATAATATGAGATATACATTTGATCTTATTGTTATTTCAATTGGTATCATTGAATTCTTACAATTGGTATCAATCTTGACATTTCTTGTATACTCATATATATTTTGTATGTATGTATGCTTTCAATTCCAAGAATATCAATTTCTATTGGTATTTATGTTTCATACATATATATGTTTTATTTGTGCTTATTATATCTCTATATCCTTAAGCATAAAATCTTGTTTATGCTAGTGCTTGAGCTTTAACTATGCTTCAATTGATTACTTTTAAATTGATATCAAGCCTAAGCATTATTTTAGTTGGTATTTCATAAAGGGGGAGAAAATTTGATTTTGTCTTTCAATTGGTGATCTTTCAATTGGTGATTTTTCAATTGGTATTTGATTCCCACTCCCTTACTTTATGATTGAAAATTTCAAATTGGTATCATATGTTCAAAATGAAAAATATTTACTATTGGTATCAAAATTTTTTTTGTTTAAGACATTCAAAATTTATTATGTTTAATTTCAATTGGTATCAAGATTTGTCATGTGTTTTGTTTAAAATTGGTATCAATATTTTTGTTTGTTTCCTTTCAATTGGTATCAAGATGCTATTTTTTGACATATTTTCAATTGGTACCTTAATTGATTGTCACCCCTAATTGGTCTTGTTTTTGTTTTAGACAAAAAGGGGGAGAAAAATTTATTGATTTAGTTTTGCTTTTACCCCTCATTGAAGATTGATTCTTTGTATTAAAAAGAGGAGAAGATTTTGTTTTGTTTTGGTTTTTACCCCTTTGTTGATGATTGACAAAAAGGAGGAGAAGTATTTTGGGTTTATATATGCATGTTTTTGTTTTGCATATATTAAGTTTAATTTAGTTTAATTTTAATTGATATCTAAAGCATGTTTTGTAATTGGATGTTTTGTAATTGGTATTTAGAGCATGTTTTGTTTTAAACATTTCATTGGTATCTAGAACCTTTTATTGTTTTATGCATAGATATGCATGTTTCATGTTTCATGTTTAAGAACCTTCATTGCATATTCATTATGTTTATTTGGTTATGCATGAGTTAAGGGGGAGCTTCTTTGAAGCTTAACTTTAATCCATGCATATATAACTCCATGAGTTTTGTCATCATCAAAAAGGGGGAGATTGTTGGCCCAAAGGCCTTCCACTCTAGTTTTGATGATGATTAACTCATGTAGTTATGTGTACTAATAATCTTGTGATTTTAGTTTCAGATCATTAATCAAGTTATTAGTTGGTGATTAGCTTCAACAAGATGATTTGGAAGCTTTGACATGTTGATTCAAGAGCCCGAGCATCAAAGATCATATATAGCACTTGCTCGGTGGATCAAGGAGTTTTGGATCGAGTCGGCTTGGAGATTGTGCTCTACAAGAAGACTTCGGTACCCTAGTTTAGTTTTTGTGTTTAGATCCAAATTGTAAAGATTAGAATAGTATAATATGCTCAAGTTCACAACACACACGTTTCATGTTTTGAATATTGGTTTTCGGTTTTTTCGGTTTTAGGTTTAACCGATCTAGGTTTTCATGAATAGATAGATCAAAACAAGTTTACATGGTTTAATGTATATTAGATTTGTTCTATATACATGCATGCTTCATCTTTCTGGACAAACTTACTTTGATATACCTATTCATGTGTTTTAGGTTTTGTGTTTTAACAAACTTATTTTTGGAATTAATGACAAAAACATGGATATATATATGTTTCATGTATATAGGATTATATCCAAATACATCATGCTTCAAAGTGTTTAAATATCATGTTTTTGTATTTGGAAGAGTTTTGGACAAAATGTATTTTCTATTCAAAAATCTAAGTTTTAGAAAATACAGTTTTTGGTCTTTGGTAAAAATGATAAGACACAAAAATAGTTCATATTGATTGATATTTGAGCTAAACCTTTTACCACATGTTTATATATCAATGCAAAATGATAAAACTATTTTTGGTGATTTTTATGAGTGTTAGAGGATTTTTCAAAATATTTTTAAACTGTTTTTCTGATCCAGTTTTCTGTTTCAGGCTTCAACCAGTCGACTAATCTTCTGACAAGTCGACTTGGAGAAGTCGGTCGACCGGGTCGGTCGACCGACGTGCACAGATCTGTGCACGTTTGGCAGACAAGGGACGGTCGACCGTCCGGGTCGACCGGGTCTGAGAGCAGAGCTCTCTGTTTGTTTGGGTCGACCGGGGCGGTCGACCGGTAGCTGCCAACGGGCAGAATTTGACCGTTGGACGGTCGACCGGCAGTGTATTTCTGGCATTTTCTGCTGCCAACGGCTATATTTTTCTGGGGTCTATAAATACCCCATTGGAAAGAGTTTTTCTCTAAGTTTTTTAGTGCGAATTTTTTCCTACTCTCTAGTGTTTTCACAGCAATCAAAAGAAGTTTTTGGATTCAAATTGAACAATCTATTTGTGTTTTTGCTAGGGTTTGGAATATCAAAGAAAAGGGTTTTTGGGAAAAAGGGTTTTGATTCATCTTCTACATCTTGGTTTCAGTTTTTCCCAAGGATTTTTCTTTGTGATTTTGATTTCCATCCCATTGGTTTTTCCACACTTGAGCTAAAATCTACTATCTCTTCTATAGGATCTTTGTGTGGGAGAAAGAAATTGTTTGTGGTTGTTGTTTAGACTACCAAGTTAAAAACCCAATATTTGCTTTGTGCCTTACCCTCATTGTGTTGAGGAAGTTGTGCAATTGGGTTGTATCCCTCAAGTTGTGAGGTGATCCTTATGTTTGCTTTGTGCTAATCCCTCGAGTTGTGAGGTGATTGTTTTGTTGGATTGGAGCTTGCCTCAAGGAGGAGGTTGTGGTTGTAAAGAGAGGAGTTGGGTACTCCTTGTGAGAGTTCTTTGTGGACTTGCTAGTGGATTAGAAATCCTTCGTGTGTCTAAGGCGGGGATGTAGAGCTGGGTGCTCAAACCTCGTAACATATCTTGTTGTTTGCGCTTGATCCATTGACTCTCTCTCTCTCTATCTCTCTTTACTTTGTGCCTTGCAACTATTCATATTGTGCATTCTTATTGCTTGGCTTGGTTGTGTGTGCATCATTTGTAGATTGCACTTGAGTGTATTGCATTTAGTTTTTAAATTCCGCATTGAGTTGACTAGATTAGCATAATCACCTATTCACCCCCCCTTAGGTGATCTTTCAAAGAATACGGTAAAACATGAAGAAGTGGGAAGCATAGAAAAAATAATTTTTGTGATTTTTGTTTGTATATCTTAAACAAAGTAAAAAAATGAAAGAAAAATCATGGCTACAAACTACTAATGGCTCCACTAACTATGCTAACCTCTTAGTAATAGTTGTCTCACATGTATCCTTGGCCATCACTAGTCCTTGGTTCAATAGTGTTTCAAAGTATGACCCATAAGATAAATTTCACATTCAAACTCAACACAACAAGTGCAAGCTACACTTAAACAATCAAACTAAGCAAGTGTAAGCATGAAAAAAAGTAAGGTTAGCTTGTTAGAGATTTAAGACTTAGAGTATTAGAATCCATCATCATGAGCCATCAATGGCTCTTGCAATAGCAAGGCCAAGTAGAGGCTATTAAATTCATGTTGATTATTAAGAAAGAAGTTAGTAAGTTAGTGGTTAGTAGTTAGTTACCATGAGAGAAAATTAGGTAAGAATGTAAAAAGAGTTAGAGAGAAAAAAATAAGGAGAGATAAAGAGAGAACCTTTAATAGATTGTCACCTTCCATTACAAGCACTCTTGTTTTCCACTCATGTACCACTCTCTCCTATTATAAGATCTTCAAGAAATGAAAAATACAAAGGAGGAAGAAGAAGAACAACTAATCTAAACTACCCTAAAATTATAATATGGAGAAGAAAACCCTAAAAACTATCCTAAAAACTCCTCAAAACTCCTCCTCCTTCAGCTTTAGAAATCTCAGGGCTTTTATAGGCGAAAGGGGGCACCAAGGGATATGTACGGAGCCACGTGTCAAATCACGACGCGCAGCTAACGGCTCCAAGACATTGCGGCGAAAACGTGACAATCCTTGGGCCGCGCGCGCGATGCCGCCTACTGCGCACTCCCAGCTTGTCTCCCTGTTGGCTGTACTTTCTGGAACCTGTATTTGGGCATCCGGTTTTAACGAAACCACCCTCCAAGGTTAATCGCTATTCTTGTAGGCTTTTAATCACCAATTAAATGGGATTTTGGGCTTCTTCTTCATTTTATGCCATGGACCTAGAACATATAAGACCGGTGTTATTAGCAGGACATAATATTAAATAAATGTGAAGATGTGGTTTGAAATATGAAATTTTAGAGATTAATTACACCCCCACACTTATCTTTTACTTGTCCCGAGCAAAACAGAAAAACTTGTTGGCCCAAAAGGTTACACTCTCTATTTGTTTAAGTTTTGATGATAACAAAACACATAGAAGCTATTTGATACTAATAAGTTGTTTAGTATGAGTTTCAGATTTGTAGTAGTCATGATGGCCTTTTTAAGCTTATTGCAAGGATTATGATGCCAAAAAGGCAAATGGCGCATGAGGACGTTTTTATAGGAGAGAAGGCTCTAACTTGGTGCAATGCGGCTCAGAGACTTCCTTTCTCTGTTTTTATAATTTTTAGTTTGTTAAAGGATAGTGTATAGTGTTGAAGCTCAATATTCCCCACACACAAGATTTTGCACATGATTTTTCTAAAGATATTTCTCCTATATATATAAGATATTTTTACAAACATATTCTAATACTTACAAACTCTATTTTATATGGTATACCAAGTCTTGATCAAAATTAATTTGAAAATTATTAAGTTCTTCAAAACCATCTTCAAAGAATCTGTTTTGGCCTGTTGCGGTCGACCGGACGGTCGACCGGCTCTGTTTCAGGTCAGAACGGTCGACCGGGCGGTCGACCGCACTTCTGACCGTTTGGGTGTGTGCATGTGTGCATGTTACCCGGTCGACAGGACCCCATGTCGGTCGACCGAGATTCGGCCGACTGAAAGCACCTAAGTCTCTGTTTGGGACGGTCGACCGGGCGGTCGACCGTGGGCTGGCAACGGTCAAAAGTTTTTGAAAACCAGTCGGCCAGCCGGTTGACCGTGAGCTATATTTCAGCCCAAACGGCTAGTTTTTTAAACACGTTTTAAAACGTGCTTTTCTTCTCCAAACGATTTTTAGGGCAGGATTTAAGTTTAAACTTCCTAATTATTCATTATAATTGTTTACCTTTTAATCCCTACCTTTATCCAATAAATAGGGATGATTAGGGTTGAAGAGATTACAACAATCCTTTGCAAAAGAAATCAAGTTTAAGTCTTCCAAAAGAAGTTTTTGCTCTCAATTTTTGTGCTCAAAATTCTCTCTTTTCTCTAAAGTTTTTGATTCAAAACTCTCTTCAATTTTGTTTTCTTTTTCACTTACAAAACTTGAGCTTAATCCTACACATTATTCTCTAGGGTTTTTGTAAGGGAAAAAGTTTTTTCAAAGAGGGTTTGTGGTCTTTTGATCACCAAGATATTCTTGTATTTGTGGCTCCACAACCTTTTGACTAGAGGAGTGTGATAGAGGAGTTGGGTGCTCCCTTATGGTTGTAATTCTTTGTGAAAGTTATAGTGGTTCTTAAACCTTCTGGGTGAAGGTGGGGACGTAGAGCTGGGTGCTCGAACCTCGAGACAAATCTCAGTATTTGTGATTGGTTTATTTGTGTCATTTACTTGCTTTCTATTCATTGCTATATTGTCGATCAATACTCATACAACAAGATTGCATTGCGCATCTCAAACTCTTATCAAGAGGAATCACGAGGAAGGAGTTTAGAGCCCTTTACAGGGTATTCGGCTTCTAATCTTGTTTCAGGTCATCGTTGCATCATAACATTTTAAATTTGTGCATTGATTAGCATTATCACCTATTCACCCCTCTCTAGGTGATTTCAATTGGTATCAGAGCTAGAACTCTAGTTTTTGGCTTCACATCCTTAGAGAGATCCTATAATTTATTAATCACTATTTTCATATCTTCATTCATACACTAGTAAAGATGACCGATAACATTAAGACCCCTCCCAAATTTGATGGATTCAACTTTCCCATATGAAAAGTTAGGATAACCATTTTTCTACAATCTCTAGGTAGTCTAGTTGTTAAGTCTTTGACCAAGCCTTTTATTAGACCCGAAAGTGAGGAGGACACTTGGTCTGAACTTACCTTCAAGGAATTTGATGCTAATTCAAAGGCTCAAATGCCCTACTCTCAACTTTGAATGAGGATGACTTAACACGGGTTATCCATTGCAAATCCGCCTATGAGATTTGGCAACACTTAGTGGTCACTCACGAGGGAACATCACAAGTCAAGAGAGTTAAAATAGATCTCTTGTGTTCTCAATATGAAAGTTTTAAAATGCTAGAAGATGAATCTATTGATAATATGATTACCAAGTTTACTAAGATTATAAATGCTCTTTCTTCTTTAGGTGATGAAATAAGTAATGACCAAAAGGTGCGTAAGGTGATTCGTGCTCTTCCTTCGTCATCGAAAATCAAAGCTACCACCTTGAAGGAGTTGAATGACAAAGACGCGATGGAGCTCATAAGTCTTATTGGAAACCTTAAGACTCATGAGATGGAGAAGAAGGCTACAGAAGATGTGGTACCTCCAAAGAAAAAGTCAATAGCTTTCAAGTCTTCCTCCTCCAACTACGATGATGAAAAAGATGAAGAAAATGATGAAGAGCTATCTCTCCTTGTGAGCAATGTAAAGAGAATGTACCGCAAAATAAAGCTCAACTATAGAAGGCGATGGGAAGGAAAGGAGGAGAAAAAGATCATATGCTACAACTGTCAGAAACCCGGACACATCATGGCCGATTGTCCAGATTTCAAGAAAAGATGTCTTCCTCCTTTAAGCAAAAGAGGCCGGCTGAAAAGAAGGTGTACAAAGCCACTTGGGATTCGGAAAGTGAATCCGAAGATGAAGTCGACATGGCAAATGTGTGTTTCATGGCAAACACACCTAAGGTAACTACCCAACCACTTGATGATGAAAGTGAAATAAGTAGAGAAATGTTTGTGCATGCTTTCGTTGAACTTTCAGAAAGTTTTGATAATAAAAAGGCAGAGTGTTCTAAATTGAAAAAGGAAATTGAAATGCTTAAAAATCAACTTGCAATCTCTTCAAAAGAAAAGGATGAACTATCTTCTAATCTTATTTCAACGCAAAGAGATTTTGATGCTATAGAATTGCTTGTAAAGCTAAATATCCTAAAATTGATGAAAATGAGTTTTCCATATTAAAAACAAAAATCAATGGTTTGAGAAATGTTTTAAAAGAATATGCTTTTAATAATACTAAACTAGAAGAAATATTTTCAAAGAAGCATATGCATCTCCACATGCTAAAAATGATAAAACATCTCATGCCAAAACTTCACATGTTCATCATGCCAACACTTCTTATGTTAATCATGCTAAAACTACTCATGCTCATAATTCACATGTTCGTAAGCCACATGCTCATTATGCCTTTAAATATGGAAGAATTTATAAATATACTTATTGTGGCCGGAATGGTCATTTAGTTAAATTTTACTATGATCATATAAATAGTACAAATAATCTTGTGTGGGTTCGAAATACTAACTCTTTAGGACCCAAGAAATATGGATACCAAAATCAAGTCTTAAATTATTTGATATAGGTACACACCAAGGCTCCAAGACGTAAGGAGCGGTGGTACCTTGATAGTTGTTGTTCAAGGCATATAACATGGGACATCAACAATTTCACAACCCTATCAAGGTACGATGAAGGTGGCACCGTCACCTTTGGAGATGACTCCAAGGGCATCATCATCGGTATAGGTAACATTAAGATTGGTGCATCTCCTTTAATAGTTCTTGTTGATGGGCTTAAACATAACTTGCTTAGTATTATTCAACTATGTGATCGTGGTCTTAAAGTTGTATTTGATGAATTTTCTTGCCAAATTTTTGATTGTAAAACCAATGATTGTATTCTTACTGGATTTCGTGAAATTAATGTCTATATCATTGACATGCTTAATTTGGATTGTTCTACTAAATATTTGAATGCTTTTGATGAGATTTCATGGTTATGGCATAGAAGATTAGGACATGCATCTTTTGATCACCTTGCTAGAATTAATTCTAAGGAATTGGTGAAAGGTATTCCTTATTTAAAGTCTAAAAAAAATCGCATTTGTGGTGCGTGCCAGCTTGGGAAACAAACCAAGTCTTCTTTCAAACCAATCAAAGATATCATGTCATCTAGGCCTTTAGAATTAATTCACATGGATCTTTTTAGACCAACTAAAAATAAAAGCTTAAATAGAAATAGATATGTTTTTATTTTAGTTGATGATTTTTCTCGTTTCACTTGGTTTTTCTTTTTGAGCATAAAGATCAAACTTTTTCGCATTTTAAAATTTTTTGAAAGAGGGTTGAAAAAGAAAAAGAATTTTCGATTTTATGTATAAGAAGTGATAGAGGTGGTGAGTTTGTTGACCAACTCTTCATGACTTATTGTGATGAAAAGGGAATTAAGCATAAAATGTCATGTCCTAGAACTCCACAACAAAATAGAGTAGTTGACAGGAAGAATAGAACTCTTCAAGAAATTGTTAGGACTATGATAAGTGAATATGGGCTCCCTCAATACTTATGGGCCGAGGCCGTAAACACTGCATGCTACATATCAAACCGTATTTATTTGTGTAAAAATACTTTCAAAATCTCTTTTGAAATTTATCATTTAAGAAAACCAAATGTTTCATACTTTAAAGTTTTTGGATGCAAGTGCTTTGTTTTGAATACTAAAGATAATTTAGGTAAATTTGATGCTAAGACTTATGAAGCAATCTTTGTTGGCTATTCTAGTAATAGCAAAGCATATAGAGTTTCAATAAATCATCTCATACTATTGAAGAATCTATGCATGTTAAATTTGAAGAATCTAATGCTATTATTGAGAATGTTGTAGAGATTGACTCATTAGGTGAGGACATGGAGAAAATATCCTTGAAGGACTCACCCATTCAAGATGACAAGCAAGAACCTATTGGTGAAGTTCAAAAGGATGAAGTGGAACAATCACAACCACTTCTTAAAGATTGGAGATACGCCTCAAATCATCCCAAAGATCTCATCATAGGTGATGTATCAAAGGGGGTAACTACTCGCTCCAAACTCTATGATTTGTGTGGAAATTTTGTATTCATATCTCATTTTGAACCCAAAAACATCCTCGAAGCCGAGGGTGACTCATATTGGTTGCTAGCTATGCGAGAAGAGCTCAATCAATTTGAGCGCAACCAAGTTTGGCACCTTGTTCTTAGACCCACGATAGACCAATAATTGGTACTAAGTGAATTTTTAGGAACAAGTTGGATGAGTCAGGAAATGTTATTAGGAATAAGGCTAGGTTAGTGGCCCAAGGTTACACTCAAGTTGAAGGAATTGACTTTGAAGAGACCTTTGCACACGTAGCACGGCTTGAAACCATACGGATCACACTAGCTTTTACATCTTTTAAAATTTTAAACTTTTTCAAATGGATGTAAAAAGTGCATTTTTAAATGGTTTTATTGATGAGGAAGTTTATGTTGAACAACCTCTCGGTTTTATGGATCATGTATATTCAAATTTTGTTTTCAAGTTAGATAAAGCATTGTATGGTTTAAAACTTCGTATGAAAGGCTTTCTAGTTTTCTTCTTTCAAATGATTTTGTTAAAGGCAAAGTAGATACCACATTATTTACTAAACATGTTGATAGTAACATTCTTATAGTTCAAATATATGTTGATGATATAATCTTTGGTTCTACTAATGAGTTACTTTGCAAAGAGTTTGAACAATGCATGCAACGTGAATTCGAGATGTCATTAATGGGTGAATTGAACTATTTTCTTGGACTCCAAGTCAAGCAAATGCATGATGAGATTTTCATATGTCAAGCCAAGTACTCCAAGGAACTCATCAAGAAATTTGGGCTTGAAGACTCAAAAATTTGCAGCACTCCCATGGCCGCCACCACCAAGCTTGATAAGGATGACCAAGGTAAGTGTGTTGATATAAAATTGTATAGAAGTATGATTGGTAGCTTGTTGTATTTGACGGCTAGTAGGTCGGACGTTTAGTGTGTGTCTTTGTGCTAGATTCTAATCGTGTCCCAAAGAATCTCATTTAATTGCAGTAAAACGCATTATTCATTATGTTAAGGGCACTATTGGAATGGGGCTTTGGTATCCGAAAATCGGAGAATTCTCAATGACGAGTTTTTCGGATACCGACTATGCGGGTTGTAGAGTGGATGGAAGAGTACTAGTGGAACATGTCAATTTCTTGGTAATTGTCTTATTTCATGGTCTTCTAAGAAACAAAATTCGGTAGCTCTCTCAACCGCCGAGGCGGAGTATATTGCGGTAGGGGCTTGTTGTGCTCAAGTCCTTTGGATGAAACATACTCTCCTTGATTATGATTTGCATTATGACCATACAAAATATTTTGTGATAATACTAGTATTATTCATATGACTAAGAATGTAAATCAACATAGTAAGACCAAGCACATTGAGATTCGATATCACTTTCTTAGAGATCATTTTGAGAAAGGTGATATTGATATTTATTATGTTTCTTCCAATTTTCAACTTGCAGATATTTTTACTAAACCACTTGACTATAATAGATTTATATATGGTGAACTTAATGTTTGTGTTGTTGAATAAGGAAGTTTTCTTACTAATATATCCCTTTTTGATGTATGACAAAAAGGGGGAGAAATATGTGTTTTATTGGTGTTTTATTGGTGTTTTATTGGTTATGATGGTTTGGTGTTGTTTATTCAAAAAATTTTCAAAAATTCAAAAATTCTCTCATAACAAATTGTTTTATACTTTGTTTAATATAGCATTATTTGAGGGGGAGTTTTTACCTCCTTTTTATATCTTGTTTTATAGCCTATATGTTTTGTCATCATCAAAAAGGGGGAGATTGTTGGTCTAAAAGTTTAACACTCTATTTGTTTAAGTTTTGATGATAACAAAACACATAGAAACTATTTGATACTAATAAGTCATTCAGTATGAGTTTCAGGTTTGTACTAGTCATGATGGCTTTTTTAAGCTTATTACAAGGATTATGATGCCAAAAAGGCAAATGGTGCATGAGGACATTTTTATAGGAGAGAAGGCTCTAACTTGGTGAAATGCGGCTCAGAGACTTCCTTTCTCAGTTTTTATAATTTTTAGTTTGTTAAAGGATAGTGTATAGTGTTGAAGCTCAATATTCCCCACACATAAGATTTTGCTCATGATTTTTCTAAAGATATTTCTCCTATATATATAAGATATTTTTACAAACATATTCTAATACTTACAAACTCTATTTTATATAGTATACCAAGTCTTAATCAAAATTAATTTGAAAATTATTAATTTCTTCAAAACCATCTTCAAAGAATCTGTTTTGGCCTGTTGCGGTTGACCGGACGGTCGACCGGCTCTGTTTCAGGTCAGAACGGTCGACCGCACTTCTGACCGTTTGGGTGTGTGCATGTGTGCACGTTACCCGGTCGACCGGACCCCATGTCGGTCGACCGAGATTCGGCCGACTGAAAGCACCTAAGTCTCTATTTGGACGGTCGACCGGTGGTCGACCGTGGGCTGGCAACGGTCAATAGTTTTTGAAAACCGGTCGGCCGGCCAGTCGACCGTGAGCTATATTTCAGCCCAAACGGCTAGTTTTTTAAACACGTTTTAAAACGTGCTTTTCTTCTCCAAACGATTTTTAGGGATGGATTTGGGTTTAAACTTTCCTAATTATTCATTATAACAGTTTACCTTTTAATCCCTACCTTTATCCTATAAATAGGGATGATTAGGGTTGAAGAGATTACAACAATCCTTTGCAAAAGAAATCAAGTTTAAGTCTTCTAAAAGAAGTTTTTGCTCTCAATTTTTGTGCTCAAAATTCTCTCTTTTCTCTGAAGTTTTTGATTCAAAACTCTCTTCAATTTTGTTTTCTTTTTCATTTACAAAACTTGAGCTTCAATCCTACACGTTATTCTGGGGTTTTTGTAAGGGAAAAAGTTTTTCAAAAGAGGGTTTGTGGTCTTTTGATCACCAAGATATTCTTGTATTTGTGACTCTACTACCTCTGGACTAGAGGAGTGTGATAGAGGAGTTGGGTGCTCTCTTGTGGTTGTAATTCTTTGTGAAAGTTATAGTGGTTCTTAAATCCTTCTGGTTAAAGGCGGGGACGTAGAGCTGGGTGCTCGAACCTCAAACAAATCTCAGTGTTTGTGATTGGATTATTTGTGTCATTTACTTGCTATCCATTCATTGCTATATTGTCCATCAATACTCATACAACAAGATTGCATTGTGCACCTCAAACTCTTATTTAGAGGAATCACGAGGAAGGAGTTCACAGCCCTTCACGGGGTATTCGGCTTCTAATTTTGTTTCGGGTGATCATTGCATCATAACATTTTAAATTTATGCATTTATTAGCATTATCACCTATTCACCTCTCCTCTAGGTGATTTCAAAACTAACTAACAAGATTATTACACCACTTTCGCAGGTGACACGATTGCACTGAGCGTGTGTAACAAGCCGTTAAACCTCTAGGTTTCCCTTAGAGGAGAAGTTTTGTCTCCTGATGGTTTTCAGCGGATTACACCCACAAAATCTATAAAGGAAGAAATCAAGTGTTAGTATTTTGAAAACATATTTTGAAAATAGAGAAAAATGTTGAAATATTTTTGTGAAAATTTAAGTGATCCAAGGTCATATGTTAACCAGAATTATTCTTTCTTAAACTAAGTCGAAATGCAAAATCTTGTTATAATTAAATGTAAGAATTTTAAAATTGAATCAATTTTTTGATCTTTTATAAAACTCTTAGAAAAAAATACACTTTGTGAACTGTAAAGATTTTTTGATTTTGACTCTTCATGCTATTTTTTCTTTCTTTTTTTTCTTCCCTTAATTTTCTTAGGCTTTCTTATTTACCGGGGTAGTGAGCCTTTAACCGGTGACTCCCAAACCAGATAGTTTTTGGGCACCAGATGAGAAAACATCCCTCGGATTAAGGACTTGAGTAAACAAGATTATAAAGGTAAAGGGGATTATTTTATTTTTGTCCACCATTTTAGGAATGAATAATCATACTTCCTGAGGCATAATTATCCAACTTCAATAAGTTATTTTTATTATCATCATTTTTTAATATTTTTATGACATTTTTAGTCTTTTTTAAATCCCAAAAAATTGTGTCAGTGTGAAGTGCGTATATCTAAGACAAAATAATTCAAGATCAAATCATCTTTCCAATCTTACATTCTTATCCTAAAATTTAAACAAAATCTATTATTTTGACTTGGTTTAAAAATTCATCATTTTAGGTCTTGCTAATTCCTAAGATAATCTTAATTTTTTTAAAAGAAATCAAAACTATTTCTATTACTTCAAAAAGTTTTGTAAAAGGAAAAGAAAAAAGTTTTGTAGAAAAGAAATTTTTTTAAAATTTTCTAAAAAGAAGTTTAAAAGAAAGAAAATTTAAAACAACCTACATAAGTAAACCCTCTCCCACACTTATCTCATGCATTGTCCTCAATCATCGTGAATGTGTATATGCATGAAACAAATGAAAAGGGAAAAATAATTACTTCATGGTGGTGGTTCCAGTGGTGGTCTGATTGGCCCACGAAATGCGGCCCATTCCCGAGAATGTGGATTTTGAAGGAACCCACCATGACCTTTCTAATATGACCCAATAAAAAAATGATTGAGTGAATGGTTTTATGTAAAAAATTATCCCCATCTAATTTTCAATTTTCAAAAATAATTACTGAGTCATTTTCTTCAACATCCTTGTCCAATAATGAAGTGTAATTTTGAGAGATGATTAATTTGGACTCAGTTGAACAGGAACAAATACCGATACTGACTCGAGAATTTGACTCACATCAATTCGAGATTCAAAAGTAGGAGTCAAAATTGGTTCAAAAATGGGATCCAAACTAAAGAATTGATGTTCACACGCTTCCCCATTAACGAAATGTGATCATAAGATATTAGTGATACAATTTCACGGTGTACAGGTACAGAATTCAATATTGACTCTGAAATAGAGAAAAAATCTGGTAAAGATACCAGAATCATTATTGAATCAAAAAGTGAAATGGAATTATCGACTTGAGGTTCAAGATCACTTTCAAGCTCAAGTTCAATTTCAGAAAAAGGATAACTTGCCAAAATGTCAAGGTGATTCTCAAAATTTTGGGCAAGTTCAAATGGATGTAAGGAAATTGAATCTTGATTTTCGTCCACAGAAGGAATGTGAATGGGCGAAATGATCGATTCAAGTTTAGGAATTATAAGAATCAAAATTGGCTTAAGAATGCTACTTAGTTTAGGTAACATTACAGGAGTCAATATTGATTCAAGGATCAGACTCGAATTGCTAAATTGAAGGTCGGGTTCACATTCATCTTCAAGTTCAATTTCAGGAAATGGATAACTTGTTAAACTATCAAGAATTTGATGTTGGTTAAGTTTAGGTTGGTATGATGAAATTGATGCATGATTTTCAAAATGACATGATTCTTGAGTCGTATGAACAATTTGGTGGACATAGGAAGTCAATCATATTTCGCATTATTCGCTCGGTCTCTTGCACGAATTCCATGATTTTTTCCCACAATGATTTTTCTTTAAGTGATTTTGGAAAAGAACTATATGAATTTTGAAAATTTTGTGGACATAATGAGGCTACCATGTTTTCAAATAATTTTTGGCATGATCACTTCTTCCAAACTCCTTTGCAATGATGATTTTTCTTCAATTGGTAGTTCAGGAAAAGGAGTATATGAATCAAAATCGGGGAATGAATATTGTGAAAATTGTAGACTAGATGGTTGAAAATTTAACTCGGGGTAGGTGAATCCCCATTGACTCTGTGAAGAGTAAAAATTATTTTGAAAATTATAATCATAGGATTGGGGATATGGGTCATATTGAGTCGGATAATCCCAATCTGGTGGTTCATGTTGTTCATAGAAGGATCAGAGTTATCCGAGTCTAATGAGGTTAGGGTGAAGTATGGATTCATATTTGGATTGAAAAAATTGTTTTTGTTGAAATCCATATCACAATTTACAAACAAAAAAAAAGAAAAAAACAAACAAACAAACAAACAAACAAACAAATAAAGAAAAAGAAAACAAACCAATGCTAGGGTTGACTTAGACCTAAACGACTCCTAACTGGTTAGACTATTCACAGGGGAGTATATTGTCAGAATCTGACCACAAGTTAATCGGCCAGATAGGGGTAAGATCAGTGGGAGGTATCCGTGCCGAAGCAACGGGCCTAATTATGCCAAACCATTATTTTTTGTGGTTTCAACTCTCAAACCCCAACCTTCGATACCGATTTGATAAGAGTCAACTTCTAACAACTTTCTCTTAGGTCAATCTCCTAAATGAGTCTGAGATGTCCCTTGGGGCCAACGTCTAGCAATTTTTATTAAGGCTTGGGTTATGTGAGTGGGAAGGTGATTTTCGGGCTAAGGGAGGGTAATAACTTTCCCACCTTATATTGTATTGGATTTTGTCCTCAAGTTCATTTCGTGCAAGTGTGTAATATAGATAAGAATGAACACAAAAGCGAGCAAATCACCCACATGTTTATCCTAACTATATGCAATGCAATATGCACACCTCCGTCAAGATCACAACAACACAAGTACAAAATACAGTAGATTGGAATTAAAATCGATACATGCCTAAATGCAAATGTCTAAACCGTTTTAAAGCATCTAATTTCCGTATTTTAGTTCTTAAATTATTATAGTGTACATGTGACAGAAATTAGCAACAGAATATAATAATATACAAGAATTTACCCAACCATACAAAGCAAGTGTGGACTTCTGCAATGCTAAAAATTTGACCTGCACACGAAAAATAAAGAAGAAAAGTTAACAGAAACGTGAAATCAAACCGTTCCCATCCTCGACAACGACACCAAAATTTGGTCGGGGGAAAACTGTGCACGAAAAGTGTCGTTTTGAAATCAAAAGTTAAAGTGTGTGTGCTTTGGCTTCCTCGATACTTCTGTTATAGTATAGAGGCTAATCGGGTCGAATCCACAGAGATGGGAAGTGATAGAAGCTTTACCGATATGTTCACGTGTGTGTTAATGGTTCTTCTATGTTTTAAAGAATGAAAAGAAAAAAAATAAAGAATGAAAAGAGAAGAATATGGTGAAACACGAAGATGTGGGAAACATAGAAAAAATGGTTTTTGTGATTTTTTTTGTATATCTAAAACAAAGTAAAAAGAGAAAAAAACTCATTGCTACTAACTACTAATGTCTCCACAATTATGCTAATTTTTAGTGATAGTTGTATCACATGTATCTTTGGCCATCACTAGTCCTTGGTTAAAGAGCATTTCAAAGTATGATCCATAAGATAACTTTCACATCCAAACTGAACCCAACAAGTGCAAACTACACTTAAACCATCAAAACTAAATAAGAGTAAGCATGAAAAAAAAAATAAGGTTAGCTTGTTAGAGAGTTAGGATATTAAAGTGTTAGAATACATCATCATGAGCCATCAATGGTCTTGCAAGAGCAAGGCCAAGTATAGGCTATTAGATTCATGTGGATTATCAAGTAAGAAGTTAGCAAGTTAGTGGTTAGTAGTTAGTTTCCATGTGAGAAAATTAGATAAGGATGTAAAAGGAGTTAGAGAGAAGAAAATAAGGAGAGATAAAGAGAGAACCTTTCATAGAGTGTCACCTTCCACTACAAGCACTCTTGCTTTTTACTTATGTACTACTCTCTCTCCTATTATAAGATCTACAAGAAATAAAAAATACAAAGGAGGAAGAGGAAGAACAACTAACTAAACTACCCTAAAACTATAACATGGAGAAGAAAACCCTAAAAACTCCTCAAAACTCCTTCTTCAGCTCTGAAAATCCCAGGGCTTTTATAGGCGAAAGGGGGCACCAGGGGACATGTACGGAGCCGCGTGTCAAATCACGACGCGCGGCTAACAACTCCAAGACATTGCCACGGAAACGTGGCAATTGCCGCGTTTCTGCGGCAATCCTAGGGCCGTGCGCGACGCCGCCTGCTGTGCGCTCCCGCTTGTCCTCCTGCCAGCTGTACTTCCTGGAATCTGGATTTGGGCACCCAGTTTTGACGAAATCACCCTCCAAGGTTAATGGCTATTCTTGTAAGTTTTTAATCACCAATTAAATGGGATTTTGGGCTTCTTCTTCATTTCATGCAATGGTCCTAGAAACATACAAGATAGGTGTTATTAGCAGGATATAATATTAAATAAATGTGAAGATGTGGTATGAAATATGCAATTTTATAGACTAATCAATTGCGCTTGGTGGTCCCTTTATGGAAGGTCTTGTGTGGACGTAATGGAAATCCTTCTGTGTGAAGGTGAGAATGTAGAGCAGTGAATCAAACTTCGAAATATATCTTTGTGTTTACATTTGATCCAATATCTCTCAACTCTATCTCTATTTATATCTTACATTTTTATTACTTATTCATATTCATATACATGCTAGATATTGTTTATGTGTGCCCACACTTGTGTTGAACCAAGAAAGCTTCTAATAGCACCTTAACTTTTAATCAAGAGGAATCTAGAGGAGTAGTTTTAGAGCCATTCACGGGAAATTCGGGCTCACTCTTGTTACACATAGTGTGTTTGAAATTAAGTTTTTAATTTCACATCATTTGTCCTAAGATTAGCTTGTACAACTATTCACACCCCCTCTACGTCTACTTTCAACGCTTTCAATACATCCCTTTTTGTGGATCATGACATGCATATCCACTTTGCTATCATGGTAGTATTGTGAAAACCAAAGCATCATTTTTAATCTCTGATTTCAAAACCTCTTTCTATGCTCGGTTTTACCCCAATCAAAGTTTGGCGTCGTTGCTGGGAAGGGAATGGTAGATTTTATGATTTAACAAGTTTATTTTCTATTTCAGTGTTCAAGAAAACATCTGGAAAAATTATTCACCATAGAAGACCCCTTGCTGCTCTGTACCTCTGCTCTAGAAAGTAAGCACAAAAGTCCAAATTTGTGCCACGTTTTCTCTTCTTTTGCTGCAGAAACACAGCAAATATTTGAACTACTAACATAACTTTTTTGTAGGACATACATAATGGAAAATAAAGTCATGTGATATTGTTAGTTTTACTTTTTGATTAATTCTAATCACTGTTTTAAACTCAATAATAACAGATTGTTTAAATTGTTTAAAAAACAGTTAGACTTGCATCTTAGACATCTGTCTAATTTTGTTTATATTCAATTACTGTTAAATGATCGGGGTAAAACCAGCACTTGAAAACGTGTATTTTAGAAAATCAGTGTAAAAATGTGTGTTATGGCTTCTTTGATATTTCCGTTATAGCATATTGGCTATACGGATCGAATCCACAGGGACGGGAGGCGATAGAAACATTAACAATTCGTTCACATGTTTTCGTTAACCAATTTTTCTTTGTTAAAGAATGAGAAAATGAAAAGAAAAGAAAGTTAGAAGTGATAGGCGGAGAAGGCGATGAAATCAGTGAAGCAAAAAGAATTTATTTTTATGAAAGAAATAAAATAGAAATAGAAGTGATGGTGAAACACGAAAAGAAACAATTTGGAAGGTGAAAGAAAAACTTTGTGAAGTGATTTAGACAGTGAATTTGGAAAATAAAAAAGAAAAGAACTTTTGGTGAAGAAGATGAAATAAAGGTGAACTAAGAAGATGGTGAAAACAACCATAGAAAAATGATAAAAAGGTTTTGAACATAGGTTTTAAAACAAAATAAAGAAAAGAAGAAAAACGATTAAAGAAAACTCATGACTACTAACTACTAATTGCTCCACTAACATGCTAACCTCTTAGTGATGCTACCTCACAAGGATCCTTGGCCATCACTAGTCTTGGCTTCTTCAAGAGATAATACAAAGCATGACACATGAAATAGTTCTTCATATTCAAACACATCCATTCCACACAATAAGGTGCAAGCTACTGTTAGATCATCAAAATCAAATAGAGGTGAGCATGAAATAAAGAAGATATTGCAAGTTAGCTTGTTAGTGGTTAGATGTTAGAATATTAGAATCTATCATTATTAGCCATTAATGGCTCTTGCAAGAGCAAGGCCTTATACATGCTATTAGATTCATGTGGAGTATCAAGTAAGAATTAGCTAATTAGTGGTTAGTAGCAAGATTACCATGAGAAGAAAACTAACTAAGCACCTTGTAGAAGATAGAGAGATTACAATAGAGAAGAAAGGAGACATCTTTACATAGATTGTCACTCACTGTTACATCAATCTCTCCCCCCCCCAGAATCAACTCAACCCTACTACAAGATCTAAAAAGAAAAAAATACAAAAGAAAAGAGAAAAATATTCTACTCTACAACTAGAAGAGAGAAATTCTTGCACTGCTCTCTATTGTCCTATTTCTGGCCCTCAAATATAGTATTTATAGGCAAAAGGAGCTAGGGTTTGACGAGACAAGGCCACGCGTCGAAGATCGATGCGTGGATCCACCACACAGCTGCAGAAATGCAGCAAAGTGCCGCATTTTTGCGGTAAACCAGGGACTTAGGTCCCTGGCTGTGGTTTCGTCCAGCTGCGAGGACCTTCTAGATGGCTCTGAATTTGGATAAATTGGATCCGATTTTCTTCAGATTCGTGCTCAATTTTTGGATCTAATGTATCCTCTAAAAACTCTCTAGCTTGGCCTCCAAGTAATGGGATTTATTTACCAGAAATTGGGTTTAATTAGGCTCTTATTACCCCTTTGCCCTTCTAGTCTTGATTATCTGCAAAAGAGACCAAAACACGGGTGAGAAGCGTTATTTTATCCATAAATCGGTAGAAAAATGCAATGTAATGATGCAGAATCGTAGGCTAATCACACTCCCACACTTATCTTTTGCTCGTGCCAAGAAAAACAAGAAAAAGAAAAACTAAAATAAGAATGTTATTACACCACTTTCACAGGTGACGTGATTGCACTGAGCATGTGCAACAAGCCATTAAACCTCTAGGTTTCCCAAGAAGAGTTTTTTCTCCTGAGGGTTTTTACCGGATTACACTCACAAAATTCATAATGAAAGAAAATAAAAGTTAGTGTTTTGAAAATGCATTTTGAAAGTGATAAAAGTTTTCGAAATATTTTTGAAAAAATTTAAGCGATCTAAGATCATAAGTCCACCAAAGATTATTCTTCCTTAAACTTAGTCTAGAATTAAGGTCTTATCATTAATTAAGGTAAGAATTCAAAAATGAACTGAATATTTTATCCTTCATAGAACCTAGATAATATGTACTTTGTGATGTGAAGATTTTTGGGATTTCAACTCTAACCACCAAGCAATTATTTATATATATTTCTTTCTTTTTTTCTTCTCTTAGTTTTTTTTTAGGCTTTCTAGTTTACCTAGGTAGTGAACCTTTAACTAATGACTCCCAAATCAGACGATAGGGCACCAGATGAGAAAACAATCCTCGGGTTTAAGGACTCTAGTAAACAAGGCCACAAAACTTAGGAGAATTATTTGTTTCTTTTAACCACCATGAGGCATGAATAATCATGCTTCTTGAGGCATAGTTATCCAACATTAATAAGTGATTTTTTATTCATATATATCATGTATATATATTTTATTTTTATTTTATGACATTTTAGGTATTTGTATTCATTCCAAAAATGTGTAAGTGTGAAGTGCATACTATGTAAGGCAAAAAATTCAGGATAAAATTATCTCTCCAATCTATCTTACTTAACTTATAATTTTAAATAACATCCATTATTTCGACTAGGTTTAAGATATCATAATTAGGGTTTCTTTAATTTCTAAAATCATCTTATTTTTCTTAAAAAGAGATCAAAATGTTTTCTCTTATTTCAAAAAGTTTTTATAAAAAAGAAAAATTCCTATAAAAAAAGAAAAATTCTATGAATATCCTAAAAGAAGTGAAAAAGAAAGAAAGTCTAAAAACTCTATATTAGTAGACCCTCTCCCAGACTTATCTCATACATTGTTCTCAATGCATCGTGAATATGTGTATGCAAGAAATAAATAGAGAGGGAAGAAAAAATCACCTCAAGGTGGTGTTCTGGTGGTGGTCTGATTGGTCCACAAAATGCGGCCCAATCCAAAGATTTTGGAGTCTGGAGAAACCCACCAGAGACCTCTCTAATATAACCCACAATTATGATATATATATGGATGATTTTTATTAGGAATTTTACCTTATATAATTTTGAAATTTTCCAAATAATTTAGAGTCATTATTTTTAACACCTTTGTCCCAGAATGGAGTATGAAATGATGGATTGATTGATTTGGGCTTAGAAAGTACGGAACTAATATTGACTCAAGAAATTGACTGAATATCAAGCAAAAGTTCTGGAGTCGAGATTGGTTCAGGAAGTAGATCCAAATCAAAAAGTTAAAACTCTAGTCTATATTTATTTTCTCCCAATGGAATGTGACTTTTTAAGATTGCTGATTCAAGTTCAAGAATTATAGGCATGAGAATCAAAACTGACTCTAGAATATTGTTCAAGTTGGGTAACAAAACATGAGTCAATATTGATTCAGGAATTTGAACTGGATCACAAAATTGAGGATCTGAGTCATATTCCTGATTGAGTTCAATTTTATAAAAATAAGAACATGCCAATTTGTCAATGTGATTTTCAGAAGTTATGTATTGGTCAAGTTCAATATGTTGATCATAAAGATTCGTGATTCAATTTCACGATGAACGGACACATGATCCAATACTAACTCGATGAAGTAATTAAAATCAGGTAAAAACACTAGAGTCATTATTGAATCAAGAAGTGAAATTGAGTTACCAATTTGTGATTCAGGATCACATTCATGCTCAAGTTCAATTTCAGAAAGGTATAACTTGCCAAAATGTCAATGTGGTTCTCAACATTCTAATTTTGGTTAATTTCAAATGGATGTGCTGAAATTGAATCTTGGTTTTCAAAACAACATGATTCCTAATCCAGATCGATAAAGTTAGAGATATCTGAATTGATCAAAGGTTGATAAGAGAGAGTTTTCTCACTCCTATGAATATTGACCAATTGACTAAGTTATGCTTCTAACCTATCGATAGACTGGGTAGAAGATCTTTGAAATTATTGTGAGGCCTCATGCAAGATTTTTATCCTCTTTTCTGACTCAGATTTTCTTCAAATGGTTGTTCTAGAAAGGGAGAGTAGGAATCTTGATTTTGGAAAAATTATGAAGATTGTGAGTCCAACAAGTTTTGGGATTGTCGCTCGGACTCACGAAAGAGTTCTATACTCATGTCCAAGACTGATGATTGGTTATTTGAAGAGGTGGGGCTGAGTATGCATCGTGGAAATATTATGGAATTAGGGAAGCCAATATTTTCTGAAATTTTCATTCGGCCCCCTGCATGGCTTCTATACTCTTTCCTAACTCAGATTTTTCTTCTAAGTTTTGTTGTAGAAAAGGAATATATGAAACATGATATGAAAAGTTTGTAAATATTGTGAGTCGAGCTTATTTTATTGGGACTCAAGCATGGGTTGTACGTCTTCCATACTCTTTTCTAACTCGACTTTTTTTTCAGTTGGTGGCTCTGGAAAAGAAGTATAAGAAGCAAAATTAAGGAATGAATATTGTAAAAATTGTGGACAAGATGGCTGAAAATTTGACTCAGGGGAGGTAATTCCCCATAGACTTTGTGAAGAGTTAAAATTATTTTGAAAATGTTGGTAACTGGATAAGCGGTATGGGTTATATTGAGTCGAATAAATCAAATCCAGATTATTTAGTTGGTTCATGTTATTCAAAGTTAGGTTGGAGTTATTCGAATCAAATGAGATCGATGTGAAGTATAGATTCATGTTAGGATTGAAAAAATTGTTATTAAAATCTATTTCACAAACAAACACAAACAAAAAACAAACAAACAAAAAGAAAGAAAAAAATAAAAAACAAGCCTATACTAGGGTTGACCTAGACCTAGACGACTCCTAACTGGGTGATTACCTAGGGGAAGTTGTTGTATGAACCCGACTGTGAGCTAATTGGCCAGGTTGGGGCAAAATACAGTGGAGGTATCCATGCGTAAGCAACGGGCCTTAATTATGCCAAACTACCGGATCTTCAAGGCTTAACCTCTGAATCCCCAACCTTAGACACCGATTTGGTAAGAGTATGGTTCTCACAAGGTTCACCCTCAGTCAATCTCTTAATGAGTCCGAGATGTCTCTAGGGAGCCAACGTCTATCATTTTTTATTAAAGCTTGGGTTGTGTGAGTGGGGAGGTAATTTTTGGGCTAAGAAAGGGTAATGACTTCCCCACCTCATCTTGTATTGGGTTATGCCCTTAAATTTAATTCATGCAAGTGTGCAATATAGAAAAGAATAACATACAAAGCGAGTAAATTGAAATCACCTAGAGGGGGTGAATAGGTGATTAGCTAATCTAATGATGAATTAATGCAGAATTAAAACTATTTATGCAAACTAAAAATTCTTATGCACAACACACCAAGTATAACACAAGAGTGTAGCCGAATTTCCCGTGAAGGGCTCTGGACTAACTCCTCAAGATTTCCCTAGATAAGAGTTGAGTTGCCGCATTGGCTCTCTTGGTTGAATACAAGTGTGAGCAAACAATCCCCAAGCACATATCAATTTAAGCACAAATATATATCAAGCATATAAATATGAAAGCAATATAAGCATGCAAGATATAAAGACAAGTGAGAGATAGAGAGAGCAATCGCAAACACAGGAGATTTGTTTTGAGGTTCGAGCACTCTTGCTCTATGTCCCCGCCTTCAACACTATGAAGGATTTCACTATAAACTGATCCCACTGGATTACTCGGTGCCGCAACACCTACAGGCGAGTTTACACCAGAACTCCTTTGGACTCACTAGTCCCTCTCTTGTTCCTGCAAGAACAAACACACGCAAACACGCAAGCTTGTCGAGGCCACACCTCTACACCGAGTTCTCACTAGAACTTGAAACAATGCGAACCTGCAAGTCCGTCTCCTCAAAGTACAATGTAGAACACTTTGATTATCAAAACACTTTGATCATCTAAAATCCTCTCACAATAAAGATCCCTATAGGATTGATATAGTAATGGATAGCTCAAGTATGTGTGAGAAAATCTAGGATTCATTGTGGTGAAAAACTCAAGAATCACTTTTGAAAACACTCTTGTACAACTCTCCTTTTGATATGGAAGTATTAGCACTAAAATAAGTGGAGAAAACCTCTACAATAGATAGGAAAAATTGGCTTTGAAACTCTCCAACAATCTTGTATAAAACTGTCCAAGGGAGCCCCATTTTATATGCTCCAAAAAATCTACCCGTTGGAAGCCAACTCAGTAGTTCTGACTGCTGACGGTCGATTGCCCGGTCGACCGCCAATGGTCAGATTTCTGACCGTTGGGAAGGTCGATCGACCGGTCGGTCGACCGCCTACTGGGCAATGGCCTAGTGGTCGACCGCCCGGTCGACCGGGCCATTTCCAGAGAGGAGACACTCTCTGGCGGTCAACCGTGCGGTCGACCGGCCCAACCTCTGCACGTCTGTGCATAGCGGTCGACCGGAGCGGTCGACTGACTTCTTGTCCGGTCGACCGACAGAAGGTCAGTCCAGGCAATTATGGGGATTAAAAACTTGACTTTTTGACTTTAATAAAATCCCATAAATTCTCTAAAAATCTACAAAAATAAGTTCAGTATTATACTTTAATATACAAACATGTTTGAGTAAAAATCAAAACATGTTACAGATATTTTGAACTATTTTTGTGACTTAGAAATTTTAGCTTAAAACAAAATTCGTATTTTTCGAAGCTCGTATATGCTAATGTTCCCTCGATACTTCCGTTATAGCATTGGCTCAACGGGTCGAATCCACAGGGACGGGAGGTGATAGAAGTATTAACAGTCTTTATTCACGTGTTATGTTAACAAGTTCTTCTTTGTTAAAGAATTATAAAAAGAAAGAAAGAAAAAGAAAAGGAAATCAAGCATGTGGTAGGTGAAGAAGGCGATGAAAATGGCGAAGAAAACGAAAGAGAAGTGGTTTAGGAAACAAAAACAAAAGGAAGATGAAACAAAGGTGACTAAGAGGAATGGTGAAAACATTGATAGAAAAATGAGAAAAAGAGTTTGGAAATAATTTTCAAAACAAAGTAAAATAAAACTCATGGCTACTAACTACTAATTGTCCACTAACCATGCTAACCTCTTAGTGATAGTTGCCTCACATGGATCCTCGGCCATCACTAATCCTTGGCTTCAAGAGATGATACAAAGCAATGCTCATAAAATTGTTCTTCTACATTCAAACAACACATCAATACCACATAACAAGTTGCAAGCTACTGTTAAATCATCAAAACCGGTTAGAGGTGAGCATGAAATAAAGAAGATATTGTAAGTTAGAAAGTTAGTGGGTTAGATGTTAGAAATGTTCGAATGTTAGAATTCATCATCATGAGCCATCCATGGCCCTTACAAGAGCAAGGCCTTATAGAGGCTATTAGATTCATGTGGATTATCAAGTAAGTGGTTAGATGGTTAGTGGTTAGTAGTTAGATTGCCATGAGAAGAAAAATTAGCAAAGCATCATGTAGAAGATGGAGAAGATTACATTGGAGAAGAAACGAGGCACTTTTACATAGATTGTCACCATCTATTACATCAATCCCTCTCTATCTCTTCCTGAATCTCTCAGCCCTACTACAAGATCTAAAAAGAAAAGAAAATACAAAAGAAATGAAATGAAGAACACCTACGTACACTACACTAAGACATAGAAACCCTAGCCTAAAATTAAAAACTGCTTCATTCTGGACCTATGCAGGGGTTTTTATAGGCGAAGGAGGCTTCTGGAAGACGAGACGGGGCCACGCGTCGAAAATCGACGTGTGGCCCCACCACATTGCCGCAGATCCGCGGCAAAACCGGGGAGTTAGCTCCCTTGTTTTGGTGCGAGGACGCACGACGCTTCGGGGGCCTCCTTGGTATATTCGATTTTAGGTATATTCGGCCGAATTTTCGTCTAACATGCGCAAAAGTCTAGATTCAATGTATCTTCTAGAAATTCCCTTTCTTGGCCTCCAGGTAATGCGGATTTAATTACCCAAAAATGGATTTAATTAAGCTCTTATTACTCCTTTGCCCTTAAACTCTTTATTTACCTGCAAGGGAGACCAAAACACGGCTTAGACTGACTTTTGATTCATAAATTGGTAGGGAAATACGATATAATAATGCATAATCGGAGACTATTCAAAGGGCTCTAGAACTTCTCCTCTTTGATTCCTCTAGATGATAAGTTGAGGTGCTTAATTGCTTCCTTATTGATATGAGTATAGACCAAAAATGCAAGAAGATGAAATGAATGCAATATTGAAAAACAAGACAAATTGTATCACAAGTATAAGAATGTAAAGCAATAAAAAGCAAGAAGAAATCAATCGCAAACACAAGAGAATTTATTTCGAGGTTCGAGCCACTGCTCTACGTCCCCGCCTTCACCACTATGAAGGATTTTTACTATATCCACTAAGGGAACTTTCACAAAGGAACTTTACACCAAACGGATTACAACTTGATCTACTCAAGACCAGAGTACCCAACTCTAACAACTCTATTCTCCACATAAGAGGAACCACAAGCTAATAGATTACAAGGCACTTGGTGATCTAGCAAGACCACAAATACTCTCTTACAACTTCCTATAGAGTGAAATATGATTTTAGGCTCAAGAGGCTAAATGAGAGAAGAAAATCAGTTGAAGAGATTTAGAAGACTTAAAAATCAACTGAAAAAGCTTTTGAAAAAGAAGAACTTTAAAATGGAAAGCAATGAATCACTTCTCTCTTGAAAACTCTTGAAAACTTTGATATTTTTTTTGTTGAAAAACAAAAACTATGCCCTCTATTTATAAACAAAGGATGAATAACATTCAAGAGTGAAGTCAGGTGATTTGAGATGAGTTTGACCTCTTGGAAATAGAAAATGACCTTTGGAACTTATTAAAATTAAAACAAATTCAAAATGTAGCCGTTATGCCAACCTGGACGGCCAGTCGACCGGCACATCATTTTAAAATATAGCCGTTGGCTCTGGTTCACCGCCCGCTCGATCGCAGGTCATTTTAAAAAGAAAATTTTGAATTGTCAGTCGACCGGGCCGGTCGACCGACACAAACAGAGAGTAAGGCCCTTTCAGTTGGTCGATGGTATGGGTTGACGGTCGACCGGTTGGCCGACCAACAAACGTGCACAGACGTGACGCCCACGGCCAAATGGCCCGATCGACGAGCTGGTCGACCGTTTTGGCCTGAAACAGCTACGGTCAACCGGGCGGTCGACCGTTCTGGCCTGAAATAGATTTTAAACAGATTTTTGAACTTTAAAATATTTTTAAAATATTTCGTATTGGTTTGAGGGTTATGTCGCATAGTATAGGAGATAAAATACTTGTTCTAAACTTGATATAAAATTTGAAAAATTATGAAACATGTATTAATACCAAACTGTTGGCCTAAGGTTACAATCACCTGGTATTAGAGTTTTGATGATCATAAAACATATATAGTTATTTGTACTAATCAAGTTTAAGTGTTTAAGATTATTTCAGGGTTCTTAGGATTCAAGATATTTTTCCCCTAAAGGAAGGTGGTGTTGACTCAAGATGACTCAAATACGTGATCAAGAATTCAAGTTACTCAATAATGCAAATGGAAACGCCCGATTGAAGATGTTGTAGTCCCCTAGACCTTTATAAGATTTTAGCATGTTAAAGAGTAAGGATATGATATATGTGCTCAAGAAGTTACACACATAAAAATATACTTTTCAAAAATACAAGTTTTTGATAATATTGGTCTTGTTGCATGTTTGGTTAATATACATGTTTCATAATTTTTCAAATTTTTATATCAAGTTTAGAACATGTATTTTATCTCCTATACTATACTACATAACCCTCAAACCATTAAAACATATTTTTAAAATTTTCCCATGTTCAAAAATCTGTTTAAACCCTATTTTAGGCCATTTCGATCGACCGGGCAGTCAACCGTAGCTGTTTCAGGCCAACACGGTCGACTGGTCCAGTCAACCGGGCCTTTCGGCCGTGGCCGTGGACGTGCACGCTATGCACGTCTGTCGGTCAACCGGGGTGGTCGACCATCAAGCCCTGCGGTCGCCCGACCGATCGACCGACTGCATAGCACTTGCTCTCTGGTTGTGCCGGTCAACCGGCCGTTCAAAAATCTCTTTTGAAAATACCGAGCGATCGACCGGGCGGTCGACCGAAGCCAGCAGCTACTTTGCCAAGTGCCTGCCGGTCGACCGGTCGGTTGACCTGCAGCTGTCCAGACTGACACCAACGACTCTATTTTGGATCTGTTTTGCTTTTTATGGGTTCCAACAGCTATTTCTTATTTCCAAGTGGCTAAACTCACCCCTAATGACCTGATAACACTTATGAATGGTATTTATCCATTGCCTATAAATAGAGGTCATGGGTCTTTAGTTTTGACACAAGAAAAACATCTAAGTTTCAAGTGTTTTTAAGAGAAGAAGTGTTTCATTGCTTTTCATTTTCAAAGTTCTTTCTATTGCAAAATTTTTCAGTTGGTTTTCAAGTCTTCTAAACTCTTACTACTGAAAATTTTCTCTCACTTTACTTCTTGAGCCAAAAATCATGCTCCATTCTATAAGAAGTTGTAAGAGAGTGTTTGTGGTCTTTCTAGATCACCAAGTGACTTGTATTCCTTTGAGTTATGGTTTCTCTTGTGTGAGGATAGTATTGTTGGAGCTGGGTACTCCGGTCTTATGTAAACCAATTGTAATCCCTTGGGTGTACGGTTCCTGTGTGGAAGTTCCCTTTGTGGATTTAGTGGAAATCCTTCATAGTGGTGAAGGCGGGGACGTAAAGCTGTAGCTCGAACCTTGAAACAAATTCTCTTGTGTTTGCGATTGATTTCCTTTTGCTCTTTATTGTTTTATATTCTTGTACTTGTGCTACTACTTGCCTTGTTTTTCATTATTGCACACATTTCGTCTTCTTACATTTTCAGTCTATACTCATATCAATAAGGAAGCAATTAAGCACCACAACTCATAATCTAGAGAAATTAAAGAGGAGAAGTTCTAGAGCCCTTCATGGGAAATTCGGCTTCAATTTCTTGTTTTGAGTGACCGCTTGCATCATACATCTTAACTTGTTTTTAAAAGTGCATTTGATTAGCATAACACTTATTCACCCCTCTAGGTATTTTTCAATTGGTATCAGAGCTTTAGTCTCTAGTTGTTTGGGTTAACAACCTTAGAGAGATCCTAAATTGCTAATTTTTTTCATATTTCATCCTCATACACATTAGTAAAGATGGCCGAAGGTATTAAGACTCCACCCAAGTTTGATGGCCTTAACTTTCCCATATGGAAGGTTAAGATGACCGTATTTTTGCAATTCTTAGGAAGCCGAGTTGCAAAGGCGGTGACTAAACCTTTTAGCGCACCCCTTGGTGATGAGGACACTTAGTCTGATATTGTCATGAAAGAGTTTGACGCAAATTTTAGGGCACACTATGCCTTATTTCAAGCTCTTAATGATGATGACATTGCTAGAGTCATATATTACAAATCAACATATGAGATTTGGACTCACCTTTTAGTCACTCATGAGGGAACATCATAAGTTAAGAGGGCTAAAGTTGACCTCTTACGTTCCCAATATGAAAACATTACCATGCAAGAAAATGAATTTATTGATGCTATGGTTACTAAATTTACAAAAATAACTAACGGGCTTGCTTTTTTAGGTGACGGCATTGACAACGATCAAAAGTTGAGGAAGATCATTCGTGCACTCCCTCCATATTGGGAAGTCAGAGCTACAACCTTGAAGGAGCTAAATGACAAGGAGGAAATATAGCTCATTAGTCCCATTGGGAACCTCAAGACCCATGATATGGAGAGAAAAGCTAGAGAAGAAATGGCTCCTCTAAAGAAGAAACCAATCGCTTCAAAAGCTCTTCCACCTACTCCGACGAAGATGATGAAGAAGAGGATGATGAAGATCTCTCTCTCTCTCTCTCTCTCTTCTTGTAAAGAATGTTTGGAGAATGTACGACAACGTAAAATTTCAAAATAGAAGAAGATGGTAAGGACAGGGAAAAAAGGACATCATTTGCTTCAATTGCCGGAAGCCAGGGCACATCGTTGCGGAGTGTCCAGAAAATAAGAGCAAACACTCCACCTCCAAGAAGCCATGCAAGAAGGCTTTAAAGGCTACTTGGGATTCGAAGAGTGATTCCGAAGAAGAAGTTGACACGGCTCACATGTGTTTCATGGCTAATGAAAACACAAATAAGGTAATTCTCGAATCATCTATTGGAGATTGTGAATTAACCATGGATGAATTAGAAGAAGCTTTTGAAGAATTATCTCATAATTATGACTTTCTAAAAAAGAAATATTTAAAAATTAAAAGAAGAAAATGAAACTCTTAACCACAAAATTTTTATGCTCATAAAAGAAAAGGATGAATTGTTTTCAACTCTCACTTTCACTCAAAAAGATTTTGATGCTTAGAAGATTTCTTGTAAAGCTAAATTTCCTTTGATAGATAAAAATAAGATTTCCATGCTAAAGAATAAAATTAACTCTTTGGGAGAAGTTTTAAAGAAATGTGAATTTGATAAATTTAGATTGGAGGCTATGTTTCCTAAGAAACATATTCCAAAGAAACAAACTCATGCTACACATACCCATGCTCACAAGTGACAACATTTGCACTCTCATCATGCCAAACACGTGCATAAACCAAACAATCACACTCCTCACACTCATCATGCATTCATATATGGTAAAATTTATGCATGCACTTATTGTGGCCGAAAGGGTCACTTGGCTAATTTTTGTTTTGATAGAATAAATGCCTCAAATAATCATGTTTGGGTTCGTAATACTAATATTAAAGGATCCAAGAAAATTTGGGTACCAAAGTTAACAATTATGTTACATGATGTAGGTACACTCCAAAGCTCAAAGACGTAGGGAGCGATGGTATTTGATAGTAGTTGCTCAAGGTACATGACATGGGATACCAATAATTTTGCAACCCTATTAAGATACCATGAAGGTGACACCGTCACTTTCGGAGATGACTCCTAAGGAAAGATTGTTGGTATAAGTAACATTAAACTTGATTCATTTCTTATGATTGAAAATGTTGCTTTAGTTGATGGCCTCAAGTATAATCTCTTGAGTGTTAGTCAACTTTGTGATAAAGATTTTAATGTGATTTTTGATGACTTAGCTTGTAATGTTTTTGATAGACAAACTAATGCATGTATACTTTCTGGATTTTGTGAAAACAATGTATACATGATTGATATGTCTAATATGCAATGTAATGCCACTTGTTTGAATGCCTTCAATGATGACTCTTGGTTGTGGCATAGGAGACTAGGCCCTATTTCTTTTGACCATCTATCTAGAATAAACAATAAGGAAACGGTGAAAGGTATTCCTTACTTGAAATTTAAAAATGACCGCATTTATGATGCGTGCCAACTTGAAAAACAAACCAAATCCTCTTTCAAATCCATCAAGGATATCATGACATCACGACCCTTGGAGTTAATTCATATGGATTTGTTTAGTCCTATTAAAACTAAAAGTTTAAGTGGGAATCGTTTTGCTTTTGTATTGGTTGATGATTTTTTTCATTTTACTTGAGTTTTCTTTTTAGAACAAAAAAAAAATCAATCTTTTTCAAATTTTCAAACATTTAAAAAAAGAGTTGAAAAGGAAAAAGATTCTTCAATTTTACGAATAAGGAGTGACAGAGGTGGTGAATTCAATAGCAAAATCCTTCATCACTTACTGTGAAGACAATAGAATTAAATATGAATTATCTTGTCTTAGAACTCCACAACAAAAATGAAGTAGTTGAGAGGAAAAATCGAACACTTCAAGAAATGGCTAGGACTATGATTAATGAATACGGTCTCCTTTAATACCTATAGGCCGAGGCCGTAAACACATCTTGTTACATATCAAATAGGGTTTTCTTTTGCAAAAATACTTCTAAAACTTCTTTCAAAATTTACTATTCAAGAAAATTAAATGTTTCTTATTTTAAAATTTTTGGTTGTAAATGTTTTGTTATAAATACTAAAGATAATTTAGGTAAGTTTGATACAAAATCTTGTGAAGCTATTTTTGTTAGTTACTCTAAACTAGTAAAGCCTATAGAGTCTTCAATAAATCTACAATGACTATTGAAGAATCTATACATGTAAAGTTTGAGGAATCTAATATTTTTGTTGAGAATGTTGTAGAAATATATTCCTTAAGTGAAGACATGGAGTGGATAACCTTGAAGGACTCACCTACATAAGAAGACGAGCCAAAGATTGATGTGTAAAGTGAAATTCAAGAAGTTGAAGTGGAGCCACCACAACCACTTTCAAAGGATTGGAGATTCACTCCATATCATCCCAAGGATCTAATTATAGGTGATGTATCAAAAGGGGTAACTGCTCGTTCTAAACTCCATGATCTTTGTGGCCATTATGATTTTATTTCTCATTTTGTACCAAAGAACATCCTCGAAGCCGAGGGTGACTCATATTAGTTGCTTTCCATGTAAGAAGAGCTCAATCAATTTGAGCGCAATCAAGTTTGGCATCTTGTCCCTAAACCCCATGATAGACCAACAATTAGCACTAAATATATTTTTAGGAACAAGTTAGATGAGTCGGGCAATGTTGTTGGAATAAAGTTAGGTTAATGGCCCAAGGTTACACTCAAATCGAAGGTATCGATTTTGAGGAAACCTTTGCACCCGTAGCACGGCTTGAAGCCATACGGATAACACTTGCTTTTGCTTCCTATAAAAATTTCAAACTGTTTCAAATTGATGTCAAAAGTGCATTCTTAAATGGGTTTATTGAAGAGAAGGTGTATGTTGAACAACCCTCCAGGTTTGTTAATCCTACACATCTGGATTTTGTTTTCGAACTAGACAAAACTTTATATGGTTTAAAACAAACTCCTAGAGCTTGGTATGAAAGACTTTCATCATTTCTTGTTTCTAATAGTTTTTCTAAAGGCACAATAGATACCACTTTGTTTACTAAACATGTCAACAATGATATTCTTGTTGGCCCAAAGGCCTATCACCCTAGTTTTGATGATGATCAACTCATGAAGTTATGTTTACTAATGATCTTGTGTTTAATTAGTGACAGATTCTTTATCAAGATATTAGTAGGTGTGGAGCTTCAACAAAGGATTTAAAGACAAGTTGGAAGCTAGCACCGGTTGATTCACGAGCCTATGCATCAAGAACACATCTAGAGATGAGCTCGGTGGATTGCATTTGGACCAAGTCAAGAAGATGAGAAGCCTTCAAGTGAAGACTTCAAGAGGATGAAGACTTGTGTCTAGGTATAAGATTTTTATTTGTTTTAGATAAAAATGTAAAGGATAGAATAGATTGGTGGATTGCTCAAGTCATATCACACACACACTCTTGAGATTTAATTGTCTTTTCATAAAAGAATTTTTTAGTTAGAAAAGACTCTTTCATTTTGGTAAAAAGATTTTTCATTGTGACAAAATTCTATTTGGTTCTTGGTATTTCAAGTTTACATATCTTATATCCAAAACCATGCTTAGAGCCTATTGTCAAAAAACTAGATATTTCATCTTGATTGTGTAGTGGATCATATCCATACACACTATGCTTTAAAGTATATCTTGTTTTTGTATTTTGTGAAGTTATGGAAAAACAAGTTTTAGAAATACATGTTTTTAGAAAAACAGTTTTTATTGTGATTAAAACTATTTTTTAGATTTACTGTGAATTTATGGGATTTTTATTGAGTGAAAAGACCTATTTTCAAATCCCGTATCTGTGCAGAACTGAAAACTATTTCAGGCTTCAGCGGTCGACCGGTCCGGTCGACCGAGTCTGAAGTTGGTCGACCGGGTAGGTCGACCGGACGTGCACAGACGTGCACGCCTGTGTGCACTGGAGAACGGTCGACCGTGCCGGTCGACCGCTTCAGAGAGCTTTGCTCTCAGGAAATCTCGGTCGACCGGGCCGGTCGACCGACAGAGAGTTTACTCTCTTCTCCAGTTGCTCGGTCGACCGGGTCGGTCGACCGGAGGCTGCAACGGTCGGATTTTAGACCGTTGCCGGTCGATCGGACCGGTCGACCGGAAGCACTGACAGAGCCCAACGGTCAGATTTTTCTGGCCTCTATAAAAGGGGGTTTTGTCATTGTTTGAAGCTAAGATTTTAGGAGAGCTTTTGTCCAGTTATTTCCATTCTTTTAGCAGAGTTTTCTCCACAAAATAGAGTGTCAATATTTCCTATCAAAAGGGATTTTATCAAGAGAGTGTTTATTGTGATTTCTTGAGTTTTTCATCAAAGTTCTTTCCTTGATTTCTCACACTACACTTGAGCATCCATAGTTATATCTATCCTATAGGAGTGTTGTAGTGAGAGTTTTGTTAGGTGATCAAGTGTTTAGATCACCAAGATCTTTCTTTGTATTCGAGGAAGCGGGCAAGTGTGCTCGCGGTGTTTTGAGTTCGGGTGCGGACTTGTTGTACGAGGTGCGGCCTCGACGAGCCGGTGGGCTTGTGGTGTGTAAGGGACTTTGGGAGTCCGAGGTCTTGTAGGTGTTGCGGCACCAAGGAGAGATCCGGTTGGATCGTGCATAGTGGAAATCCTTCGTGTGTCGAAGGCGGGGATGTAGAGCAAGTGTGCTCGAACCTCGAAACAAACCCTTTGTGTTTGCGATTGCTCACTCTTGCTCTCTTACTCTTTTTGTCTCTCTTATATCTTGCATTACTTTATAGTCTTTATCTCTTATATGCATGATATACCTTTGTGCTCATAATTGCTATACTTGCTTGGGATTGTTCTTAACACTAGTATTCAACCAAGAGAGCCAACACGGCACCTCAACCCATTCAAGGGGAATCTAGAGGAGTTTGTCCAGAGCCTCGCAAGGGGAATTCGGCAACACTCTTGTGTTATACATAAGTGTTCAATTAAAAGAAGTTTAATTTGGTCAACTTAGTTTTATTTCCGCATTATTTGTTCATAAGTGACCATTAGATTAGCCATCACCTATTCACCCCCCCCCCTCTAGGACTCTTTCAATTCTTATTGTTCAAATATATGTTGATAATATTATATTTGGATCTCCTAATGAAAAACTTTGCAAAGATTTTGAATCATGCATGAAGAAGGAATTTGAGATATCTATGATGAGCGAACTTAACTACTTCCTTGGACTCCAAATCAAGCAAAAGAGTGAGGGAACTTTTATAAATCAAGCCAAGTACACGAAGGAACTCATCAAGAAATTTGGGCTTGAAGAGCCTAAGACAAGCAAAACTCCCATGGCTACCGCAACAAAACTTGATAAGGATGAATAAGGTATAAATGTAGACATTAAACTCTATCGTAGCATTATTGGTAATTTATTATATTTAACAGCTAGTAGATCAGATATTATGTTTAGTGTTTGCCTTTGTGCTCGATTTCAATCGTGTCCTGAAGAGTCCTATTTGATTGCGGTAAAACGCATTGTTAGATATCTTAAGGGCACCATTGGAATTGGTTTGTGGTATCCGAACACCAAACAATTTTTAATGACGAGTTTTTCGGATGCCGACTATGCGGGTTGTAGAGTGGATAGGAAGAGTAATAGTGGAACCTGTCAGTTTCTAGGAAATTGCCTTATTTCATGGTCTTCTAAGAAGTAAATTCTGTAGCCCTCTCAACCGTCGAGGTGTAGTATATTGCGGCCAGGGGTTGTTATGCACAAGTCGTTTAGATAAAACTACTCTCCTTGACTCTAATTTGCATTATGACCATATTAAAATATTTTGTGATATTACTAGTTCAATTCATATGACTAAAAATGTAAATCAATATAGTAAGACAAAGCACATTGACATTCGGTATCACATTCTTCGAGATCATTATGAGAAAGGTGATATTGAAATTGATTATGTTTCCACTGATTTTCAACTTGTGGATATTTTTAATAAACCCCTAGATTATTATAGATTTTTCTTTATTTGTGGTGAATTAAATATTTGTATTATAAATTCATGAAAATTTTGCAAATACTCTTCAAACATGTATTATTGACTTGACCCTTTTTGCTGCATGACAAAAAAGGGGAGAAATCCATTTGAGTTATTATTTCTTTTTCATGCATATTATTTCTTTTTCATGCATACTTTTTTAATTCATTTTTGTTATAATATTCATTTCTTATTTTTTATAGATAGCATAATTTGAGGGGAAGCTTTTTTAGCTCTTTCATTTTTTCTCTAAATAACTCATATGTTTTGTCATCATCAAAAAGGGGAGATTGTTGGCCGAAGGTTACAATCACCCGGTTTTAGAGTTTTAATGATCACAAAATATATATAGTTATTTGTACTAATCAAGTTTAAGTGTTTAAGATTATTTCAGGGTTCTTAGGATTCAAGATGTTTCTTCCCTAAAAGAAGGTGGTGTTAACTCAAAATGACTCAAATACGAGATCAAGAATTCAAGTTACTCAACGATGCAAATGGAAACACCCGACTGAAGATCTTATAGTCCCCTAGAGGCTTATAAGATTTTTAATATGTTAAAGAGTAAGGATATGATATATGTACTCAAGAAGTTACACACACAAAAATACACTTTTAAAAAATATAGTTTTTGGTAATATTGGTTTTGTTGCATGTTTAGTTAATATACATGTTTCATAATTTTTTAAATTTTTATATCGAGTTTAGAACATGTATTTTATCTCTACTATGCTACATAACCCTTAAATCATTGAAAAATATTTTTAAAATTTTGCCATGTTCAAAAATCTGTTTAAATCCTATTTCAGGCCTTTTCGGTCGACCGGCCGTAGCTATTTCAGGCCAACACGGTAGACCAGTCCGGTCGACCGGGCCTTTTGGACGTGGACGTGCATGTTGTGCACATTGTCGATCGACCGGGCGGTCGACCGTCAACCCCTGCGGTCGACTAACTGCATGGTACTTGCTCTCTGTTTGTGCCGGTCGACCGGCCCGGTCGACTGGCCGTTCAAAAATCTCTTTTCAAATTACCAGGCGGTCGACCGGAGCCAACGGCTACTTTGCCAAGTGGCCTGCTGGTCGACCAGTCGGTCGACCGGCAGCTGTCCAGGCTAACACCAACGGCTCTATTTTGGATTAGTTTTATTTTTTATGGTTTCCACTAGCTATTTCTTGTTTCCAAGTGGCTAAACTCACCCCTAATGACCTGGTAACACTTATGAATGGTATTTATCCATTGCCTATAAATAGAGGTCATGGGTCTTTAGTTTTGACATAAGAAAAACATCCAAGTTTTAAGTGTTTCCAAAAGAAGAAGTGTTTCATTGCTTTTCATTTTCAAAGTTCTTTCTATTGTAAAATTTTCAGTTGGTTTTCAAGTCTTCTAAACTCTTACTACTGAAAATTTTCTCTTACTTTATTTCTTGAGCCAAAAATCATACTCCACTCTATAAGAAGTTGTAAGAGAGTGTTTGTGGTCTTTCTAGATCACCAAGTGACTTGTATTCCTTTGAGTTGTGACTCCTCTTGTGTGAGGATAGTATTGTTGGAGCTGAGTACTCCGGTCTTGTGTAGACCAATTGTAATCCCTTGGGTGTATGATTCTTGTGTGGAAGTTCCCTTTGTGGATTTAGTGGAAATCCTTCATAGTGGTGAAGGCGGGGACGTAGAGCAGTGGCTCGAACCTCGAAACAAATTCTCTTATATTTGCGATTGATTTCCTTTTACTCTTTGTTATATTACATTCTTGTACTTGTGCTACTACTCGTCTTGTTTTTTATTATTGCACACATTTTATCTTCTTACATTTTCGGTTTATACTTATACCAACACGAAAGCAATTAAGCACCTCAACTCATAATTTAGAGGAATCAAAGAGGAGAAGTTCTAGAGCCCTTCACGAGGAATTCGACTTCAATTTCTTATTTTGAGTGACCGCTTGCATCATATATCTTAACTTATTTTTAAAAGTGCATTTGATTAGCATAACACCTATTCACCCCCCCCCCTCTATGTGTTTTTCACAAACGTGCAACAAAATCAATACTTCCCAAAACTTGTATTTTTTAAAAGTGTATTTTTGTGTGTAACTTCTTGAGCACTTCTATCATATTCTTACTCTTTAACATACTAAAATCTTACAAGGGTCTGGGTGACTACAACATCTTCAATCGGGCTTCTCCATTTGCATCATTTGAGTGTACTGAGTTTTGATCCCGTATTTGAGTCTTCTTGAGTCTATAACACCTTTCTTTAGAGGAAGAGACCTCTTAAATTCTTAGAACCCTGAAATAATCTTAAACACTTAAACTTGATTAGTACAAATAACTATATATGTTTTGTTGTCATCAAAATCATAAAACCGGTGATTGTAACCTTCGGCCAATAATCTCCCCCTTTTTGATGATGATAAAATATATGTTATTTAAAAAAATGTGAAAGAGCTTGAAAGTTGCCCCTCAAATTATGCTATCTATCAAGTACAAGACAAGAAACATATACAAAAAGATATACAAAAGAAACATATACAATGTATATATATACAAATTATAACAAAAAGGAACTTAAAAATCTGTATAGTAAAATATAATACCTCAAAATATTTCTCCCCTTTTTTGTCATGCATCAAAAAGGGTAAAAAGAAATATCTTAAGATAAATTTGAAAAATAGTTGTAAAAACTCATGAATCGATAATACAAACATTTAATTCACCACAAATGAATGAAAATCTACTATAATCTAGTGGTTTAGTAAAAATTTCCGCAAGTTAAAAATCGGTAGAAACATAATCAATTTTAATATCACCTTTCTCATAGTAATCTCTAAGAAAATGATATCGAATATCTATGTGCTTTATCTTGCTATGTTGATTTGCATGTTTAGTCATATGAATAGTACTAGTATTATCACAAAATATCTTAATATGGTCATATTGTAAATCATAGTCAAGAATAGTATGTTTCATCCAAAGAACTCGTGCACAACATGCCCCGGCCGCAACATACTCTACCTCGAGGGTTGGGAGGGCTACAGAATTTTGCTCCTTGGAAGACCTTGAAACGAGGCAATTTCTTAAAAACTGACAGATTCCACTTGTACTTTTCCTATCCACTCTATAACCCGCATAGTCAGCATCCAAAAAACTCATCATGAAAAAATTATTTGGTCTTCGGATACCACAAACTCAGTCCAATACTGCCCTTAAGATATCTAATTACCACAATCAAATGGGATTCTTTAGGACAAGATTGGAACCTAGCACATAGACAAATAATAATCATAATATCCAGCCTACTAGTTGTTAAATATAATAAATTACCAATCATGCTACGAGAGAGTTTAATGTCTACATTGATAACTTATTCATCCTTGTCAAGTTTTATTGTGGTAGCCATAGGAGTTTTGCTTGTCTTTACCCTTTCAAGCCCAAATTTCTTGATGAGTTCTTTCGTGTATTTGGCTTGATTTATAAAAATCCCATCACTTCTTTACTTGATTAGAGTCCAAGGAAGTAGTTAAGTTCGCCCATCATAGACATCTCAAACTCCTCCCCTTTTGATACATCTCCTATAATGAGATCCTTGGGATGTTGTGGAGTGAATCTCTAATCCTTTGGAAGTGGTTGTTTTGGCTCTACTTAAACTTCTTGAACTTCATTTTACACATCAATCTTTGGTTTGTCTTCTTATATAAGTGAGTCTTTTAAGGTTATCCTCTCCATGTCTTCACCTAAGGAATCTATTTCTACAACATTCTCAATAAAGACTTTAGATTCCTCAAACTTTACATGCATAGATTCTTCAATAGTCATAGTAAATTTATTGAATACTCTATAAGTTTTACTAGTGTTAGAATATCCAACGAAAATAGCTTCATAAGATTTTGTATCAAACTTACCAAAGTATCTTTAGTATTTAAAGCAAAACATTTACAATCAAAACTTTTAAAATAAGAAACATTTGGTTTTCTTGAATAGTAAATTTCGAAAGAAGTTTTAGAGGTATTTTTACAAAAATAAATCCTATTTAATATGTAACATGATGTGTTTATGGCCTCAGCCCATAGGTATTGAGGAAGACCGTATTCATTTATCATACCCCTACCCATTTCTTATAGTGTTCAATTTTTCTCTCAACTACTCCATTTTTTTGTGAAGTTCTACAACAAGATAATTCATGTTTAATTCCATGTTCTTCGCAATAAGTAATAAACAATTGGTTAATGAATTCACCACCTCTATCACTTCTTATTCATAAAATTGAAAAATCTTTTTCCTTTTCAATTCTTTTCCTAAACATTTGAAAATGTGAAAATGCTTGATTTTTATGTTCTAAAAAGAAAACCCAAGTAAAACGAGAAAAATCATAAACCAATACAAAAGCAAAACAATTCCCACTTTGACTTTTGGTTTTAGTAGGACCAAATACATTCATATGAATTAACTCTAAGGGTCGCGATGTCATGATATCCTTGATGGATTTAAAAGAGGACTTGGTTTGTTTTCCAAGTTGGCACGCATCATAAATGCGGTCCTTTTCAAATTTCAAATAAGGAATACCTTTCACCGTTTTCTTGTTATTTATTCTAGATAGATGGTCAAAAGAAATATGGCCTAGTATCTTATGCCACAACCAAGAGTCATCATTGAAGGCATTCAAACATGTGGCATTGCATTGCATATTAGATATATCGATCATGTCTACATTGTTTTCACGAAATCCAGAAAGTATACAAGCGTTAGTTTGTCTATCAAATACATTACAAGCTAAGTCATCAAAAATCACATTAAAACCTTTATCACAAATTTGACTAACACTCAAGAGATTATGCTTGAGGCCATCAACTGAAACAACATTCTCAATCATAGAGATGAACCAAGTTTAATGTTACCTATACTAACAATCTTTCCTTTGGAGTCATCCCTGAAGGTGACGGTGCCACATTTATGATATCTTAATAGGGTTGCAAAGTTGTTGATATCCCATGTCATTTGCCTTGAGCAACCACTATCAAGATATCATCGCTCCCTACGTCTTTGAGTTTTGGAGTGTACCTACATCATGTAACATATTTGTTAATTTTGGTACCCAAATTTTCCTGGGTCCTTTAATGTTAGCATTACGAGCCCAAACTTGATTATTTGATGCATTTATTCTATCAAAACAAAAATTAGCCAAGTGACATTTTCGGCCACAATAAGTGCATGCGTAAATTTTATCATACATAAAAGCATGATAAGTGTGTGGAGTGTGAACATATTTGATTTGTGTTATGTGTTTAACATGATGTGAGTGCAAATATTGTGACTTATGAGTATGGGTGTGTGTAGAATGAGTTTGTTTCTTTGGAATATATTTCTTAAGAAATATAGCCTCCAATCTAGTTTTGTCAAATTCACATTTTTTTTAAACTTCTCCTAAAAAGTTAATCTTATTTTTTAGGATAGAAATCCCATCTTTATCTATTAGTGAAAATTTAGCTTTACATGAAATCTTATAAGCATCAATTGAGTAGATGTGAGAGTTGAAAACAAATCATCCTTTTCTTTTATGAGTATGATAATTTTGTTATTGAGAGTCTCATTTTCTTTTTTTTTAAATATTTCTTTTAAGAAAGTCATAATTGTGAGATAATTCTTCAAAAGATTCTCCTAATTCATCTATGGATAATTCACAATCTTCAAGAGATGATTCAGAGGTTACCTTATTTGTGTTATCATTTGTCATGAAACACATGCGAGCCGTGTCAACTTTTTTGTCAGATTCACTCTTCGAGTCCCATGTAGCCTTTAAAACCTTCTTCTTGTATGACTTCTTGGAGGTGAAGGGTTTGCTCTTATTTTTGGACACTCTGCAACGATGTGCCCCGGCTTCCACAAACACTCTCTTACAACTTCTTATAGAGTGGAATATGATTTTAGACTCAAGAAGCCAAGTAAGAGAAGAAAATCAGTTGAAGAGATTTAGAAGACTTAAAAACCAACTGAAAAAGCTTTTGAAAAAGAAGAACTTTGAAATGAAAAGCAATGAAACACTTCTCTCTTGAAAACTCTTGAAAACTTGAATATTTTTCTTGTTGAAAACCAAAATCCATGCCCTATTTTTATAGGCAAAGGATGAATAACATTCAAGAGTGAAGTCAGGTGATTTGAGGTAAGTTTGACCTCTTGGAAACAGAAAATGACCATTGGAACTTATTAAAATTAAAACAAATTTGAAATATAGCCGTTATGCCAACCTGAACGACTGTCGGTCGACCGACACATCACTTTAAAATATAGCCGTTGGCTCCGGTCGACCGCAGGTCATTTTAAAAAGAAATTTTGAACTGTCGGTCGACCGACACAAACAGAGAGTAAGGCCCTTTCAGTCGGTCGATCGGTCGGTTGACCGCATGGGTTGATGGTCGACCGACAAATGTCCACAGACTTGCACGCCCACGGCCAAAAGGCCCGGTCGACTAGCCGGTCGACCGTTTTGGCCTGAAACAGCTATGTTTTGGCCTGAAATAGATTTTATACAGATTTTGAAACTTTAATATTTTTAAGATATTTTGTATTAGTTTGAGGGTTATGTAGCATAATACAGGAGATAAAATACATGTTCTACACTTGATATAAAAATTTGAAAAATTATGAAACATGTATTAATACCAAACATGCAACAAAACTAATACTTTCCAAAACTTGTATTTTTGAAAAATGTATTTTTGTATGTGTAACTTCTTGAGCACTTCTATCATATTCTTACTCTTTAACATACTAAAATCTTACAAGAGTTTAGGTGACTACAAGATCTTCAATCGGGCTTCTCCATTTGCATCGTTTGAGTGTACTGACTTTTGATCCCGTTTTTGAGTCTTTTTGAGCTTATAAAATCTTCCTATAGAGGAAGAAACCTCTTGAATCCTTAGAACCCTGAAATAATCTTAAACACTTAAACTTGATTAGTATAAATAATTATATATGTTTTGTTATCATCAAAACGATAAAACCGGGTAATTGTAACCTTAGGCCAACAAACACAAGACGTGAGCACAAAGCCAATGAAGAAAACAATTGCTTGGTGACCAAAAGATCACGAACTCTCTCTTTACAACTTTATAGAATTTAGAAATGAAAATTTGAGGCTCAAGAATTTTGTATGAGAGAAAAATCAATTGAAAAGAATGAACTTGAGAGCTTAAAACTTGAAAAATAATTTGGAATGAAAACTCTTGAAGCTTGAAAATTTTTAAACAATTTTTCAAAATTTTTCTCTAGATTTTTCTTAATGAAAACAATTGATATGAAACTGTCCCCAATGACTCTCATTTATAGGCAATAGATAAATATTATTAGAGGATTAATCTGGGCATAAAACAAGTGTTAAAATCTTAATAAAGTGAAAAATGCCCATTTGAGAAACGAGAAAACTGGATTAATTCAAAAACTAGCTGTTTTGCCCATTTTGACTGACTAGTGGTCGATCGGCCACAGTTATTCAAAATAGACATTGCCAACGTATGATCGGGCACTTAACCCGAAACTAGATACAGAAACTGCTGACATTAGAGTCGGGCAAAATCAGTCGACCAGCCGGTCGACCAACTCCATGAAAATACACCTAGAGGGGGGTAAATATGTGTAAGACTAATCTAATGATCGATAATGCGGAATTAAAAATTTAATGCAACACACTTAGTGTAACCAACAAGTGTAGCCAAATTCCCAGTGAAGGGCTCTGGACTAACTCCTCTGAATTCCTCTAAATAAGAGTTGAGGTGCTATGTAAAGCTCTCTTGGTTAAACACAGGTATGGGCACACACAAACAACACAAGCATGTATATGATATGAGAATAAGATGCAATGCTCAAATGTAAGATAGAGAGTTAGAGAAAGTAGATCAATCGCAAACACCAAGATATGTTTTGAGGTTCGAGTACACAGCTCTATGTCCCAGCCTTCACACAGAAGGATTTTCACTAACTCGTCTACATAAGACTTCCCACACAGGGAACCTCCATTGAGGATTTGGGTAAATACAACTGAGAGTACACAACTCCTCTCTCCAATAAATACAACCTCTACACTTAGAGGCAAGGCACTAAGCCTACGTAATATCAACCTCACAAATGAGGGATAGGCACAAAGCCACACAAACAACAATCACCTCACACTTGAGGGATTCCAACACAATCTCCACCTCTTACTAGAGGGAGCCAAATACCACTTCCACAAATAACTCAATCACCTCTCACTAGAGGGATATCACAATCAATGGAAAGTTATAATACTTGGTGGTCTATCTCAACCACAAACTAATTTTCTCACTAAAACAAAGATCTTATAGATAGGATAGAATGACAAGCTCAAGTGTGAGAAATAAAGAGTTTGGAAATCAAAAACTCAAAGAAAAATACTTGGGAAAATAACTTAAATTTATAGAAATGAAGAACACGACAAATATCTCAAATCTCTATTTTTTTTATTTTTTCCAACCCTAGAAAAACAAATAAAGATGAATCCTTTTGGCTTAAAAACTCTTTTGAAAACTTGTATTAAAACACTAGAATGTATGAGAATTTTGGCTCTTAAAAGTCTTATACGAAACAATCAAGAAATGAGGTATTTATACCCTCATTTCAAATCTGCCTGTTGGCAGCTGAAAAGGGCCAGATTGCCCTTCCGGTCGACCAGCCGGTCGACCGGACAACGGTCAAATTTTTGACCGTTGCGCCCAGCGGTCGACCATCCCCAAATCCAGAGAGCAACGGCTCTCTGCCCGGTCGACCGGAGCTGGATACAGAGAGCAGATTCTCTGTCCGGTCGACCGACCTGGTCGACCGGGGCCATTTCCAGAGAGCAGAGCTCTTTGGACGGGGCCACCAGCCCCATGCTGGCGTGCACGCTTGTTCACATCGGTCGACCGCATTGGTCGACCGACTATTGCTGCGGTCGACCAGTCCGGTCGACCGGCTGTAAGCCAGTCAGCAATTTTTGGGACTAAGAAACTTAGGTTTTTATTATCAATTAATCCATAAAACTACATAATTTCCACAAAAATCAGTTCATGTTATATCTTTGATATACAAACATGTGTGACAAATATTCAGCACATATTTCAAACTTTTGAACAATTTTTGTGACTTAGAAAATTTGCCTAAAATAAAATCGGTATTTTTCAAAACTTAGATTTTTGATATGAAAATATCTTTTCTCCAAAACATATGTAAATACAAAAACATGATATTTAAACAACTTTGAAGCATATTGTATATGGATACAATCTATACATGAAAGGTATTATATCTATGTTTTTGACATTAAATCCAAAAATAAGTTTTGTCTAAATACAAAACTCCAAAAACACATGAATAGGTATCAAAATAAGTTTTTCTAAGTATATGAAGCATAGATGTATATAGATCAAATCTAATAAATATTAAACCAGGTAAACTTATTTTGATTCTATCTATTCATGAAAACCAAGATTGGTTAAACCGAAATCCAAAACCAATAAACATGAAACGTGTGTGTTGTGAACTTGAGCATATCACACTATCAATCTTTACAACGGATCTAAATTAAACCTTAAACTAAACAAACCAAAGTCTTCTTGTAGAACGCCGTCTCCAGGTTGACTCGATCCAAACGCGATCCAACGAGCTTGACTCCAACCAAGTGCTAGATATGAACTTGACGCTCGAGCTTTTGAATCACCATATGAAAGCTCCAAAACACCTTTGTTGAAGCTAATCACCTACTAATATCTTGGTTAAATATCTGAAACTAAATATCACAAGATTATTAGTAAACTATAACTACATGAGTTAATCATCGTCAAAACTAGAGTGGAAGGCCTCTGGGCTAACAATCTCCCCCTTTTTGATGATGACAAAACTCATGAAGTTATATATGCATGGATTAAAGTTAAGCTTCATAGAAGCTCCTCCTTAATGCATAGCAATAAACAAGTAGAGATATATCATGAATGCTATAAACATAAACATGCTTTTGATACCAAAAAATAAACATGTTCTTAAATAATTGCTCTTGATACCAATAAAAATTTCAATAAAAGCTCTTGATACCAACAAAAACAAAACAATAAAATATGTTTTTGATACTAATATCCATACTCTTGATACCAATATCAACAAAACATAAAACAAATTTTTTTAATATAACTTTGATAAAAACTTAAATAAACATGCATATATACTAAAATACTTCTCCCCTTTTTGTCAACTATCAACAAAGGGGTTAAAGTAAACAATAAAACAATGTTCTCCCCCTTTTTGTCCGAAACAAAAATCAACAAGGGGTGAAATCAAATCAAAATATTATGATATCAATTGAAAAAAATATATCAATTTAGTGCAAAGGTATACATAGAAGCATTATGATACCAAAGGATGATACCAATTGAAAATAACTAAACATTTTGAAGAAACCAACAAAAATTTTGATATCAATTGAAAGATATAAACATAAAGGTAATCTTGATACCAATTGTAAAAATTAGTACCAATTGAAAATATTTTACACTTTGATACCAAATGAAAAACATAAACCAATCCTTTTTGGTTAAACACTAAACTCATTTCGTAATAGAGATACCAAATAGAGAATAATATCAATTTAATATTTTTTATACCAATATTGAAAATGAAACATATACCAATTGAAAATAATTTTCATTAGGAGCGTTGATACCAAAAAAAATCAATATCATTTTTCAATCATTTTCAACATAAAGTGTGGGAGTAAGATACCAAATGTAAACAACACCAATTGAAAGGTGAAATATGAATTTTCTCCATCTTTATAAAATACCAAACAAAATGATGCATAAGCTTGTATAAGATACCAATTAAAAAATAATCAATTGAAATATAATTATCATTTAAGGAATCAAGCTTAGTATAACCAAAATTTGTACTCAAAGATATAGAGATATGGTAAGCACAAAAAAAAGTAAATACATATATATGAGTATACAAAATGATGTCAATAGTGATACCAATTGAAAAGATACAATGATACCAATTGAAACTATAATGAGAATCAAGTGTATAACTCATACTTCCTACCACCCATTTCATGCACATGTTTAAATAGATTTCAATAATGAGCATATAAGGCATGGTCGCCCAACCAACCGCCCTGGGATGGGTAGGGGCTTTCAAAAATAAGTTTGAAGATAATATAACACGTTTGAAAACTTTACCATATGAAGAATACCGCAACTAGTTTAATGATAAACTTGTAAACTAGTACGAAATCCTTCAAGTAAGGAATAAAACAAGAATATATTCCATAAAACATGAAAATCACTAAACCAATGTCACTCAAAATCTATATACCACATATAATACTCATGAAAACAAAATCATGAGAAAACATCAAATAATGTGAGTGTATAAAATTTTGTGAAAGACATAGTCATGGAAATAGGCAATTAAGCTCAATATGAAATTCCTTAAAATATAAAAAATATGATAATCTAATCAAAATAATTTAATCTTCAAGGCATATGTATGTTTTGTACAAACTAAAGTATACATACATATACAAACATGAACGAGTCCATAAAAGTATATGCATGAAGGCAAGTGGCTCAAGGATGTATATGTATAACTAATAGTTTAGACAAAATAGACATATACATGAAGTTTAACATAAATATGAAAAGCATGTCAAAAATATGGAATGTAAGTCAAAATGTATGAATCATCAAAACTAGACTATACTAGTACATCTAATGGATACAAATGAGCAATCAAGCACAAACATATAATAATTTATTTGTGGCTCACTAGCTGTACAAGTATATACTCAAGTTTTAATGAAAACTAATATCTAAACATGTAATCAAAACATGAAGCATAGAAATCAAAATAAAGCTTATATGATCATTATGGTAAATATACATGCATTAGATCTATGATATACATAATAGCTAAAACAAATATGAGAACATAAAAGTATAAGTCCATATTAAACATGAGCGATCTCAAATGCTAATCATGCATATCACAAGTCTAATAATCATGACATTTAACATACTAATCAGGAAACAAGACATGCTAAAAATCAACAATATGAAAAGCATGTAAACATAAATGGGAGTTAGAGATCTTACCAAAAATCATGAGGGTACATCTCTATGTCTCCAAATCAAGGTGGTCCTCCCATCAAACTCCTCTTGAAAGTGATGCATCCAAATAGCCACCATTAAGCTCGGAAAGCATCCACCTCAAGGCACCATCACTCTCACGTCATGTGAGAGCCCACACCTACATCAAACAAAATAAGAGTGGTCTTTAGTACCCATACTCTTTTGGGTCCAAGGGAGTTAGCTCCTTTCCTAACCCAAACAAGTTTATTTTCTAAATTAGAATCATGCATCTTATCATAACAAAATTTAGCAAGATGGCCCTTACGTCCACAATGTGTACAAGCGTACACATCAGCATACATCGTGTTATGAGTGTGAACATGGGAAGCATGTGTATGTCGTGGTTTGTGTGCATGCATAGGAGGAACTTGTTTCTTTAGAAACATAGATTCTAAACGTGTATGGTTCATGACACAATGGCTCAAAGTGGAGCCCAAATAATCAACACTTTTCTTTAAAACACAAATATCATTTTTAATACTTGAAGATAAAATGGAGCATGCAATAGGTGAGCTATGTGATGAAGCTACAATAGCATGGCAAAAATGAGAATCAACATCAATTTTTAAGATTTATTTTTATTTAGGCAAACTTCTAAATCTTTTGAAATCAAATCAATTTTATTTTTCAAAGAATTATTTTCTTTTACAATAAAGTCAAGTTTTGAAGCTAAAGTCACATTTTTCTTCAAAACATTTTCACAATTATTTTATTTTTTAGAATCTTATTTTCATTTAGGGCAAGATCAAGCTTAGATTTCAATGAATCCCTTTCATTAGAAATCTCATCTCTTTCTTGCAAAACAATATCAAATTTTGAAGACAAGTCCTTATTTTCTTTAGTTAACTTACAAGTTTTCTTTTTCAAAACTTTATATTTTTCTAAGAGGTTCTCACAAACAATAGATAACTCTTCATTTAATGTATCGGCATCTATACTATCAAGATCATCAAAAGAAGAGCTAGCACTATCTAGTTGAGTGTCCGAATGTACCTCAAGGGAGTCATTCCCTTTGACCATGAAGCAACGTTGGTCCGACTCTTCTCCACTAGATTCCTTCTCCATTTGGATTGACAATTGAAACTTTGGAGAGGTCAAGATGTTCCACACTGCAAAGGCGGAGACACAATGAGAAACCATATTTAGATATTCTTTACTAAGAGATGCTCTAAGTGCCTTTAGGGCTTGTGTTTGGCCTCTATATGCATGCTATTACTGAGATAGGATTCCTTGGTAATGGTAAGGTAAACTTTATAACCTAGGGCTTTTAAATGCCAACTCATCTTAACCTTCCATATATCAATTTTAGAGATATCAAACATGGGAGGGCTATTCATGTGTAATACCCCGTTTCCAGAATACGTACTTAGTTGCGTATTCAGTTTTCCGATCGTATTTTTCGATTTACTTCCTGTAATTGACCGAATTAAATTCAAATATTATTCTCCAATATTTTAGATTTTATATGATTATCTGGAATTTTCCTGAATTAATTGAAAATCTTCAAAACCGGTGTCGACCAGTGTCGCTGAACGATTCCCGGATTTTTATCTTACAAACAGTTAGGAAATTCTAGAAAGTCCTTTAGGCATTATTTCTTAGAATCGTATTTCTTGCCTAAATACTTTTTCTGGGAATTTTATGATTTTATGAAAATTCCACCGGAGTCGGTAGCTAACTGATTCCGGGATTTTTAGTTTTAAAACTATAAATTATTTCTCCAAACGAATTTCACCATGAGTCTTAAAATATTATTATTGATTTTGGTAAATTTTACGAGTCGTTCCAAGATACTTGATTTCGGGACGATTTCGGTATTTTCCGAAATGTTTTCCGCATCTTCGACTTAAACCCGGGAACTTGTCTTTTTATATTTTTATTTTCTAAGTCCAAGAAAATATCTTCATTTATAAATTCTTTTCCTTTTTCCTTTCTCTTGTTTTCCTTTCTTTCCTTCACAAGCCACAAGATTTCCAATTTCCAAAAATTCCAATCTTTTTCAATTTTCCAACAAACTCCACAAAACTCCACACACTTCCTCATTAATGCCCCTCTTTCTCTCTCTCTTCCATGGCCGGCCAAGTGGCCAAAGGAGGGACACCTCACCTCCCCTATTTGCAAAAACCCCCTCTCTTCTACCTTATTTACAACTCCTTTACAAAATCTAAAACCTATATAAACATTCCCTTTACATTTCTTTTCCTTTTCTTCATTTCACCAAAGATTTAGCCCTCACCACTTCCTCCTCCATCTCAAACTCCACCACCAACTCCAAAAGCTCACCTAAGTCTCCATCTCCTCTTCAACTACCACTACTTTTAGCTTGGAATCGTATCTCTCATCGTCGTTTATATCGCCAAGGATCAAGTTGGGGATATTGTCGACAACAACCTTTTCGGAACTCGTAAAGCTTCAAGTAGCCGTTCTTTGTGAGTATTTTTACTCACCAAGACTTGTTCAATTCCTAGTATACTGGTGGTTACAATTCATGTATGCTTATGCCTTCAAAATCATGTTTTTGGACCATCAAACACAACCATCAGAAATTCTGTTTTACACTCAGTTTCCCACGATTAGTCGACTTGACCTAGGTATTAGTCGACTAACCCATCTGTTTTGAAACGTAACCTTTTCTGGAACACAGTTTAGTCGACTTAGACTATCTATTAGTCGACTAGAAATCTTTGTTAGTCGACTAACCCTTCCACCTAGTCGACTAACTTTTCCTGAATCAGAAACTCAACTCTCTGTATCACAGACTTAGTCGACTTAAGTATCTGTTGGTCGACTTATAATCATTGTCAGTCGACTAACCCTTCCACCTAGTCGACTAACTTTTCCTGAAACAGAATTCCAACTCTCTGGAACCCAGTTTTAGTCGACTAGTCCAGACTGTTAGTCGACTAGAGACCACTATTAGTCGACTAACCATTCCACCTAGTCGACTAATTCAGGCTGTCTGTTATAGTTGCCTTCCTTTCTGAATTTAGATCTTACCCTTGATACTTGTGTGATATATTATTCTTGTTTATGCTTCATGACTGGTACCTCATGATCTATTACTTGATGGATGCTGCTTCTTGCTACTTCATGACTTGTTGTTATATAGTCTTACTTCATAACTTGTTAAATAAGGAATATCTCCATTTCATCATGCCATCACTTAACACCAAGCATGATACACTTGACTTTTGTATAAAATGGACCAACTTACATGTGGGTCGGGGGAAACATGCGGATATCGATATGTGTTCGTGTTTACAGTGGTATTAGGTATATTGTACAATCATATTTCCGGTCTAACCTGTGGGCCTCCAGGGGACCGAGGGGAGTGCTTGCTCCCTCATTACTGGTACCATCATGATAAGGGCATACATAAGTCCCTCCTGTTAGCCTAGCGGCTGGTTTCCGTCATCAAGCAACGGAACAATCCTGGACCGTTGTCCCGGGCATGTACGGGACCCACTGTAAACATAGTTCGTTGATAATCCCGCTAGTTTCCAATAATAACCTTGCTTTATTAGGATATGGATCTATGTGCGCTGGGACGCTGGTTCACATAGCTAGATATCACAGTAAGACAAGTAATAATAATAATAGACGTTAACTGTGGATCTATTGTATTCGGACTTTTACTCTTTATGCTTCCATTACTTGTTGATTTGTATTCATTATACTGTTCTAACTCTCATATTCTTGTCTCTTAGCCATTTGGCTGTAGCCTGTTCATTGTTGGGAGGTCCTGACTCCCTTGGATTTGTATATTCAGGTTCCGAAGCTTGGATCGAAGTGGAGCCTTCCACAGAGGATCAAGCTTTTCTTAGTGAGCAGGCAGACTAGATCCGGTCCTTTGTGCCAGACTTCTCTTTTTGACTCACGAGATCTTCATCCTACTCGTGAGCATTTTGTGTTCATATTGTATCTTTTACTTTTGGACTTGGTTGTGATAAAAGATACATGTAATGTGTAATATTTTATCATATCTTGTGATAACTTGTATTTGTACTTTTAAGTTGGCATATGTATGAATATCACGCTTTGTCGTGTACTCTGATCCTTGTTGTACTTAATGCTTAGCGTATATACGTGGGGGCATTTTCTGACCTACGTATATACGTCGCAGTGACGTCCCCGTATCCGTGGGATCGGGGCGTTACAGGTTGGTATCAGAGCCTAGGCTCTCACACCTATAGTACAATCAAGCCGCAAATTAATGAAATTTGCTAATGCCAACTACAATGTACAAAGTTATCGAGTCCTTCTTGATTCCTTCCCTTGTGTCCTAAACTCCTTCCATTTTTCCAATTCCAGTTATCTTATCCCAATTCGGTATGGAGAGAAGGACGGGTCGTAATAATTCTGGACAAGTATCGAATGGACCTGCGGGAGAGAATACCGATATTCTGAGGGTCATTCAGACGATGATGGAGAACCAGCAGCAACAGACGGAACTCCTTCGGCAAGAGTTAGCAGCTCCAAAGGAACAGAGGCCGGGAAATATTTCAGACTTCAGACGACTGCAACCAGCCATATTCACGGGTGAAGAGAAACCCCTGGATGCTGAGCAATGGCTGACAGATACCTCAGACTTGTTGAATGCAGCTCGAGTTCCAAAGGAGAATCAGGTGGAGGTTGCTAAGATTCAATTGAAGGATATAGCCAGAACATGGTGGCTAGCTGAGGAGGCAAGATTGGAGAAGCCGGTCACATGGGACCAATTCTCTAAGAGCTTCTATAGCAGATTCTTCCCTGCCACTGCTCAGAAGGACATGGAAGAGCAGTTTATCCGACTTCAGCAAGGGAATAGGTCCGTGGACGAGTATGCCGCGGAATTTCTCAGACTTAGCCGCTTTGCTCCATACATGGTAACTGAGGAGGAGAAGCGGGCAAGTAGATTTCAGCAGGGCTTACAGATGGACATCCAGGTCTTCTTAATGCCCCAGCAGCTGAAGACTTATTCAGAAGTTCTCACCATAGCTCGAGAAGTTGAGCGTGGGCTAGAGAAGAAGCAAGTGAACCAGATGAGGAACCAGGCCATGAAGAGGCCATTTCCACCAATAGGAAGAGGAGGCCCATACAGAGCAGCAAAGGTTCAGACAATGAGGCAACCATTCCGACCAGCTCCTTACCAGACGGCCCAACCATTATCCTTCTGTAGCTATTGTCAGAAACCAGGTCACATTCGACAGAATTGCCGTAGGGCAAATGGATTATGCTTGGTATGTGGTTCCCGAGACCATTCCATAGAAGCCTGTCCACACAGAAGAATGGGGATAGCTGGCCAAGCTTTGCCAGCACTACCGGGACCAAATGGACAGAGATCACTTCCAGGGCCACTTGGACAGAGGAACCAAGGACCGATAATCAGGAGAGCCCCTCCCCCTCAACAAGCTATTCGCCCAGTTCAGAGAGGAGCTAGGACTGCAGCAGGGCGTGGAAGGGGTCAAGCTTATAATCTGACGGAAGAAGAGGCTGAGACTTCTGAGGAAGTGATAACAGGTAAAATCATGGTGCATTCAAAACCTGTTTTAGCTCTCTTCGATTCGGTGCTTCCCATTGTTATATCTCAGATCATTTTGTGGCATTGCATTCTATACCTGTTAAATCTTTAGACCACAAATGGGAGATTAGTACAGGGAATGGAGTAGTCATATCCTCTAGAGTTTGTGCTGATTGTCCAGTAGAACTTTGTAACAAGACCTTGGCCATAGATATGCTCGTACTAGACACCAAAGGGTACGACGTAATCTTAGGCATGACCTGGCTCAGTCAATATTATGCAGTTATTGACTGTAGGGAGAAGAAGATTAATTTCAGAATCCTTCTTCAGCCTGAATTCCAATTTAGTGGGGAAGTGAAGTCTACCAAGAGAAAGACTCGGATGACTACTTCGGAGATTCAGAAGAAGGGAATACCGGTGTGGGATGAATTCCCAGAGGTGTTTGCTGAGATCTCAGGACTGCCACCTGAAAGGATGATTGAGTTTTCTATTGATACTGTGCCTGGAGCAGCTCCTATATCCAAGGCTCCGTACAGGATGGCACCGACGGAGTTAGAGATTCTAAAGAAGCAGCTGCAGGAATACTCTGATAAGGGATTGATTCGGCCAAGCACTTCACCATGGGGAGCTCCAGTATTATTGGCAAACAAGAGGGATGGTGGTAAAAGGCTTTGTATTGATTATAGAGAATTGAACAAAGTTACCATCAAGAACAAGTATCCCTTACCAAGGATTGATGATCTGTTTGATCAGCTTCATGGAGCCCGAGTATTCTCTAAATTAGATTTACAATCGGGTTACCATCAGCTTAGGGTGAGGAAAGAGGATATCCGAAGACGGCATTCAGGACCCGTTATGGCCACTATGAGTTTCTAGTTATGCCTTTCGGAGTCACCAATGCCCCTTCAGTTTTCATGGATTTGATGAACAGAGTGTTCTCGCCCTATTTGGATCAGTTTGTAGTTGTTTTTATAGATGACATCTTGATCTATTCAAAGAGCAACAGGGAGCATGCAGAACACTTGAGGATGGTATTGCAGACTCTCCAGCAGGAGCAGCTTCATGCTAAGAGGAGCAAGTGTGACTTTTGGTTGGACAGTATAGCCTTCCTTGGACACATGGTTTCAGCAGAAGGAATTTCAGTTGATCCCAGCAAAGTCCAGGCAGTGAAGGATTGGCCTATTCCAAGGACGGTGACGGAGATTAAGAGTTTTCTTGGACTAGCCGGATATTACAGACGCTTTGTCCAAGATTTCTCTAAGATTGCTGCCCCGTTGACCAAGCTCACTCGGAAAGGAGAAAGATATATATGGACAGAAGAATGTACTGCAGCCTTTGAGCAACTGAAGCAAAGACTCATTTCAGCTCCAATCTTGAGGACTCCCTCAGGAAGAGGAGGGATGGTCATCTTCAGTGATGCATCCGGAAAAGGCCTAGGGTGTGTGCTAATGCAACATGATCATGTTATAGCTTATGCATCCAGACAACTGAAGCTTCATGAGCGAAATTACCCAACTCATGACTTGGAGCTAGCAGCTGTTATATTTGCCTTAAAGATCTGGAGGCATTATCTTCTGGGAGACAAAGTGTTGATATACACGGATCACAAGAGCCTCAAATATATTTTCACACAGAAGGAATTGAATATGAGGCAGAGGCGGTGGCTGGAGCTAATGGCGGACTATGATATAGACTTGCAATATCATCCGGGCAAGGTCAATACAGTACCAGATGCACTGAGCAGGAAGCCAGAGAATAGAGTGCTGGTCCAACTTACTCAGCAGAAGGAGTTGATTCAAGACATCATCAAGTTGGACTTAATGGTAGTTCGAGGAGTTGATAAGGCAGGACAGTTCATGACCTTGCAGATTCAGTCAGCATTGATAGATGAGATCAAGGAAGCTCAAAAGGAAGACCCCAGATTACAGATATTCCGAGCTCAGGTAGAGGCTGGATTGAGGACTGATATCAGTATTCATCCGATGATGCCTTGTATTTTGGTAGCAGACTTTGTGTTCCCCAAGGAGAAGTTCGACAGAAGATTCTAGCAGAAGCACACAGTTCAGCCTATTCCATACACCGGGGGGAACCAAAATGTATCAGGACATAAAGAAGCAGTTTTGGTGGAATGCTATGAAAAGGGAGATAGCTCAGTATGTAGCCAAGTGCTTAGTCTGTCAGCAGATAAAGATAGAGCATCAGAGATCAGCTGGACTTCTACAACCCTTACCGATACCCGAATGGAAGTGGGAGCACATCACCATGGATTTTGTCACGGCATTACCTCGCAGTCCTAAGGGTAATAATGCTGTATGGGTAATCATTGATCGCCTCACCAAATCAGCTCACTTCATACCATTCAGGGTAGGTCAGACAACAGAGGTTTTGGCAGACAAGTACATGAAGGAGATAGTTCGTCTACATGGAGTTCCAGTTAGTATTGTATCAGACAGAGACACAAGATTCAGATCACATTTCTGGGAAAGTCTCCAAGAAAGTCTAGGAACTCGTCTGAAATTCAGTACTTCCTATCACCCTCAGACAGACGGACAATCTGAAAGGACTATCCAGATTCCTGAAGACATGTTGCGGGCTTGCATGATTGAATTCCAGGGATCATGGGAAGATCATCTTCACTTGGCTGAATTTCTTATAATAACAGCTATCAGGCAAGTATCAAGATGGCACCATTTGAAGCATTGTATGGAAGGAAGTGTAGGTCACCGATTTGTTGGGATGAAGTCGGTGAGAGGAGACTTTTGGGGCCAGAGATCCTGATTCAGACAACAGAGAAAGTCAGAATCATCAGAGATCACCTCAGGGCAGCTCAGAGTCGGCAGAAAAGTTGGGCTGACACTCGGAGAAGGCCATTGGAATTCCAGACAGGAGATCATGTGTTTTTGAAGATATCACCTACAAAAGGAGTAATCCGGTTCGGTACTCGTGGAAAGTTTAGTCCGAGATATATCGGCCCATTCGAGATTTTGGACCGTGTGGGAGATGTGTCTTATCGATTGGCATTACCGCCATCATTGGACGGAGTTCACAATGTATTCCACGTATCACAGTTGAGGAAGTATGTCAAGGATGATAGTCATATCCTGGATCACTCCGAACTGGAACTACAACCGGATTTGTCATATCAAGAGCAACCGATGGCCATTTTGGACAGAAGTGTTAAGACATTGAAGAATAAGGCAATACCATTAGTGTTGGTGTCTTGGAACAGGCATGCGCCAGGGGAGGCCACGTGGGAACGAGAGGATGTTATCCGTGAGCGTTATCCGCAACTCTTCACAACTTAATTGGTAAGATTCCTTCTTTCTGTCCTTCTCTACTGTTATCCTTCTTCTCATCCTTCCTTGCTGTTATCTTTCACTTTCTGAAATTTCGAGGACGAAATTTTTTGTAAGGTGGATGGATTGTAATACCCCGTTTCCAGAATACGTACTTAGTTGCGTATTCAGTTTTCCGATCGTATTTTTCGATTTACTTCCTGTAATTGACCGAATTTAAATTCAAATATTATTCTCCAATATTTTAAATTTTATATGATTATCTGGAATTTTCCTGAATTAATTGAAAATCTTCAAAACCGGTGTCGACCAGTGTCGCTGAACGATTCCCGGATTTTTATCTTACAAACAGTTAGGAAATTCTAGAAAGTCCTTTAGGCATTATTTCTTAGAATCGTATTTCTTGCCTAAATACTTTTTCTGGGAATTTTATGATTTTATGAAAATTCCACCGGAGTCGGTAGCTAACTGATTCCGGGATTTTTAGTTTTAAAACTATAAATTATTTCTCCAAACGAATTTCACCATGAGTCTTAAAATATTATTATTGATTTTTGGTAAATTTTACGAGTCGTTCCAAGATACTTGATTTCGGGACGATTTCGGTATTTTCCGAAATGTTTCCGCATCTTCGACTTAAACCCGGGAACTTGTCTTTTTATATTTTTATTTTCTAAGTCCAAGAAAATATCTTCATTTATAAATTCTTTTCCTTTTTCCTTTCTCTTGTTTTCCTTTCTTTCCTTCACAAGCCACAAGATTTCCAATTTCCAAAAATTCCAATCTTTTCAATTTTCCAACAAACTCCACAAAACTCCACACACTTCCTCATTAATGCCCCTCTTTCTCTCTCTCTTCCATGGCCGGCCAAGTGGCCAAAGGAGGGACACCTCACCTCCCCTATTTGCAAAAACCCCTCTCTTCTACCTTATTTACAACTCCTTTACAAAATCTAAAACCTATATAAACATTCCCTTTACATTTCTTTTCCTTTTCTTCATTTCACCAAAGATTTAGCCCTCACCACTTCCTCCTCCATCTCAAACTCCACCACCAACTCCAAAAGCTCACCTAAGTCTCCATCTCCTCTTCAACCACCACTACTTTTAGCTTGGAATCGTATCTCTCATCGTCGTTTATATCGCCAAGGATCAAGTTGGGGATATTGTCGACAACAACCTTTTCGGAACTCGTAAAGCTTCAAGTAGCCGTTCTTTGTGAGTATTTTTACTCACCAAGACTTGTTCAATTCCTAGTATACTGATGGTTACAATTCATGTATGCTTATGCCTTCAAAATCATGTTTTTGGACCATCAAACACAACCATCAGAAATTCTGTTTTACACTCAGTTTTCCCACGATTAGTCGACTTGACCTAGGTATTAGTCGACTAACCCATCTGTTTTGAAACGTAACCTTTTCTGGAACACAGTTTTAGTCGACTTAGACTATCTATTAGTCGACTAGAAATCTTTGTTAGTCGACTAACCCTTCCACCTAGTCGACTAACTTTTCCTGAATCAGAAACTCAACTCTCTGTATCACAGACTTAGCCGACTTAAGTATCTGTTGGTCGACTTATAATCATTGTCAGTCGACTAACCCTTCCACCTAGTCGACTAACTTTTCCTGAAACAGAATTCCAACTCTCTGGAACCCAGTTTTAGTCGACTAGTCCAGACTGTTAGTCGACTAGAGACCACTATTAGTCGACTAACCATTCCACCTAGTCGACTAATTCAGGCTGTCTGTTATAGTTGCCTTCCTTCTGAATTTGGATCTTACCCTTGATACTTGTGTGATATATTATTCTTGTTTATGCTTCATGACTGGTACCTCATGATCTATTACTTGATGGATGCTGCTTCTTGCTACTTCATGACTTGTTGTTATATAGTCTTACTTCATAACTTGTTAAATAAGGAATATCTCCATTTCATCATGCCATCACTTAACACCAAGCATGATACACTTGACTTTTGTATAAAATGGACCAACTTACATGTGGGTCGGGGGAAACATGCGGATATCGATATGTGTTCGTGTTTACAGTGGTATTAGGTATATTGTACAATCATATTTTCGGTCTAACCTGTGGGCCTCCAGGGGACCGAGGGGAGTGCTTGCTCCCTCATTACTGGTACCATCATGATAAGGGCATACATAAGTCCCTCCTGTTAGCCTAGCGACTGGTTTCCGTCATCAAGCAACGGAACAATCCTGGACCGTTGTCCCGGGCATGTACGGGACCCACTGTAAACATAGTTCGTTGATAATCCCGCTGGTTTCCAATAACAACCTTGCTTTACTAGGATATGGATCTATGTGCGCTGGGACGCTGGTTCACATAGCTAGATATCACAGTAAGACAAGTAATAATAATAATAGACGTTAACTGTGGATCTATTGTATTCGGACTTTTACTCTTTATGCTTCCATTACTTGTTGATTTGTATTCATTATACTGTTCTAACTCTCATATTCTTGTCTCTTAGCCATTTGGCTGTAGCCTGTTCATTGTTGGGAGGTCCTGACTCCCTTGGATTTGTATATTCAGGTTCCGAAGCTTGGATCGAAGTGGAGCCTTCCACAGAGGATCAAGCTTTTCTTAGTGAGCAGGCAGACTAGATCCGGTCCTTTGTGCCAGACTTCTCTTTTTGACTCACGAGATCTTCATCCTACTCGTGAGCATTTTGTGTTCATATTGTATCTTTTACTTTTGGACTTGGTTGTGATAAAAGATACATGTAATGTGTAATATTTTATCATATCTTGTGATAACTTGTATTTGTACTTTTAAGTTGGCATATGTATGAATATCACGCTTTGTCGTGTACTCTGATCCTTGTTGTACTTAATGCTTAGCGTATATACGTGGGGGCATTTTCTGACCTACGTATATACGTCGCCAGTGACGTCCCCGTATCGTGGGATCGGGGCGTTACATCATGAGTGCAAACAATATGTGTGCAAATGCAAATGATAGATTAGCAACCAAGATCACACACCTAGGTGGTTAAACCTAATATCAGGAGCGTAGGCTCTGATATCAATTGAAAATACACCTAGATGCGGGGTGAACAGGTGTAAGGCTAATCTAATGATAATAATGTGAAATTAAAAATTTAATGCAACACACTTAGTATAACCAACGAGTGTAGCCGAATTCCCAGTGAAGGGCTCTGGACTAACTCCTCTGAATTCCTTTAAATAAGAGTTGAGGTGCTATGTAAAGCTCTCTTAGTTAAACACAAGTATGGGCACCACAAACAACACAAACATGTATATGATATGACAATAAGATGCAATGCTCAAATGTAAGAGAGAGTTAGAGAAAGTGGATCAATCGCAAACACTAAGATATGTTTCGAGGTTCGAGCACACAGCTCAACGTCCCCGCCTTCACACAAAAGGATTTTCACTAACTCGTCCACACAGGACTTCTCACATAGGGAACCTCACTGAGGATTGGGTAAATATAACCGGGAGTACACAACTCCTCTCTCCAACAAATATAACCTTTACACTTAGAGGCAAGGCACTAAACCTACACAATATCAACCTCACAAATGAGGGATAGGCACAAAGCCACACAAACAACAATCACCTCACACTTGAGGGATTCCAATACAATCTCTACCTCTCACTAGAGGGAGCTAAATACCACTTCCACAAACAACTCAGTCACCTCTCATCAGAGGGATATCACAATCAATGGAAGGTTATAACACTTAGTGGTCTATCTCAACCATAAACCAATTTTCTCACTAAAATAAGGATCCTATAGATAGGATAGAATGACAAGCTCAAGTGTGAGAAATAAAGAGTTTAAAAATAAAAACTCAAAGAAAAATACTTAGGAAAACAACTTGAATTTGATAGAAATGAAGAACAAGACAAATATCCCAAATCTCTATTTTCCTTAATTTTTCAACCCTTGAAAAACAAATAAAGATGAATCCTTTTGGCTTAAAAAATCTTTTGAAAACTTGTATTAAAACACTAGAATGTATGAGATTTTGGCTCTTAAAAATCTTATACAAAACAATCAAGAAATGGGGTATTTATACCCTCATTTCAAATCTGCCCGTTGGCAGCTGAAAAGGGCCAGATTACCCTTCCGGTTGACCGGCTAACGGTAAAATTTGCGCCCAGCGGCCGACCGCCCCAGATCCAGAGAGCAACGGCTCTCTGGCCGGTAGACCACCGGTTGACCAGAGCTGAATACAGAAAGCAGATTCTCTGTCCGGTCGACCGACCCAGTCGACCGGGGCCATTTCTAGAGAGCAGAGCTCTCTAGACGGTCGACCGGCTACCAGCCCCATGCTGGCGTACACGCTTGTGCACATTGGTCGACCGCACCAGTCGACCGACTACTGCTACGGTCGACCGGTCTGGTCGACCGGCAGTAAGCCAGTCATCAATTTTTGGGACTAAGAAACTTAAGTTTTTATTATTAATTAAATCTCATAAAATCACATAAATTCTACAAAAATCAGTTCATGTTATATCTTTGAAATACAAACATGTTTGACAAAAATTTAACACATATTTCAAACTTTTTTAACCATTTTTGTGACTTGAAAATTTTGCCTAAAACCAAAAACGGTATTTTCAAAAACTTAGATTTTTGATATGGAAATATGTTTTCTCCAATACATATGTAAATACAAAAACATGATATTTAAACAACTTTGAAGCATATTGTATATAGATAGAATCCAATATACATGAAAGGTATTATATCTATGTTTTTGACATTAATCCAAAAATAAGTTTTGTCTAAATACAAAACTCCAAACACATGAATAGTGTATCAAAATAAGTTTTTCTAAGTATATGAAGTATAGATGTATATAAATCAAATCTAATAACATTAAACCATGTAAACTTGTTTTGATTCTATTTATTCATGAAAACCAAGATCGGTTAAACCGTAATCCAAAACCAATAAACATGAAACGTGTGTGTTGTGAACTTGAGCATATCACACTATCTAATCTTCACAATGGATTTAAACTAAATCGTAAACTAAACAAACCGAAGCTTTCTTGTAGAACGCCATCTCCAAGTTGACTCGATTCAAACGCGATCCAACGAGCTTGACTCCAACCGAGTGCTAGATATGAACTTGATGCTCAAGCTCTTGAATCACCATATGAAAGCACCAAAACACCTTTGAAGTTAATCACCTACTAATATCTTGATTAAATATCTGAAACTAAATATCATAAGATTATTAGTAAACTATAACTACATGAGTTAATCATCAAAACTGGAGTGGAAGGCCTCTGGGCCAACCTCCAACAGCTAGTGAGTTCATGAGTGTAGGTCCACCGGGCGGTCGGCTGAAACCCTATGCTGAGATGCATGATATCTGTGTGCACTTTTAGTCGATCGCTCGATCGACCGAGCTTTGTGCATAACTCACTACAAGCTCTGGCGGTCGACCAGGCCAAGCCAAAAATTCCAATATTTGTATTTAGATAGACTTTTGATTTTCTTAAATAACATATAAATATATATATATATATATATATATATATGGGTCAAGTGCTTCCACCAGGTCTCCTTAGATTGTAATCTAAGGAGATGGCTTAAAACTCCAATATCCCGATTTTTTTTCACGCTCCGACCGCACATTATCATATTCATGTTATAAGATGTACGCATATAAAAATCACGTGATTTAAAGTTCATTTACTTATTGATCTAATCGTTACATGTTGTTCTACTATTTAAAAACTGTTAATGTTTGAACCCAATAGAGTAAACAAACTTCAAATTACGTATTTCTTATATGCTTACATCTTATAACATGAATATGATAATAGACAGTCGGATCATGAAAAAAAAAATTAGGATGTTGGAATTTAGAGACGTCTCCTTAGATTACAATCTAAGAAGACCTACTAGGAACACTTTTTCCTCTGTGTGTGTGTGTGTGTGTGTGTGTGTTGTGGAAATGTTTTGACAATCATTAAACCATGAAAAATATGTGGACACATAGAGAGAAAATTCATGGTAAAATGACTCAAAAACATTTGTTGAAAAATTTTTTGTGTGTGTAAACTATCTTGAGCATCAATAAACCATCTACATTTAAACATTCTATTTTCTTATAAGGGTTGCACATGTCTTCAAGTCTTCATCAAGTGGGCTTCATTAGAAATCAATGCTTTAATCTTCTAGGCTTGAATCACATACTTGAATCATCTTAAACACTTCAATACTTTATTTTTAAGGAAGAATCAAATGATATCTTAATTCTTAAACCCTATAATCTTATAAACACTTAAACTTGATTAGTACCTAACTGCATGGATTTTGTAATCATCAAAATATAAGTGGTGATTGTACCCTTGAGCCAATAGTAATTATAGAAATATGATGATTTGGAGGGTAATTTTAAAAATAGAGAAGATTTGGGAGGTATATACAAGTAAAAAACCTTTTTTCCCCATGCAAGCGATTGTTATTCATGTGGAAAAGTGATCTTTACCCAAAGATGCAAAGTGAATTAGTGCACGGTTATTACTTAATGGAGTGGAGTTTGTGACATAAAAACTATTTAAGTTTATGAATGCTTGTTGTGCTCCATGTACGTAGTACGTGCTACGTAGCAAGATCAATTATAGACACAATTTGACTGGATTTAGATCTCTCTAACCAAACACATATTCTTAATAAACCTGTTTAGTCTAGGATTAGCAGACCGGATTCACATTCTTAGTAAAATTAAAACCCTTTGGATTTCTCCAACCAGATACATATTTTCAGTAAGATTCTCTTATCTGTGCTAGAATTAGTGAAGTGGATTCACATTCTTAACAAAATTGAAGCCCATTTGGCCGTTTCTCAAATCTCTCTGATGAAGATTGAAAACTCAGTGAGAATTAGTGAACTAGATTCTCATTCTTAACAAGATTGAAACTTATTTGACCAAATTCAGATTTCTCTGACTGGATTCAGATTCTCTCAGCTATGCCAGACACATATTTGTATAATATGGGAATCATATAAGGAAATAAGGAAATTAGGTTTGGATCATGCTCTCTTCTTTCTTATTGGGTTTAGAATGAATTTAAAAGTTAAATATATTGGTGCAAATCAATTGAAAATAATTTTCATACTGGTATAATTCAAATTTATTACATAATAATTGTTGAAATGTATACTTTAGGTTCATATTAATATTTCTATTTCTATTTATTGTAAAGGAGACATGGATAGTTTTTGCCTAAACACAACTAAACTACACGCGTGTACATTGTCATATAAAATTATTTCAGGTTTCAGATTTAAGAAGGGTTAAGGATTTGGGGTTGATATGCAAACTTGATAAAAGTCTAAATGGTTGAATCAAGCAATTCTGATTTTGGGTGCCATCTAAAGTCCTAATTAAAACTTGGGTAAATTGCAGACAACCCCCACATACTGTCATAGTGAATTAAAATTCGCTCATTCGAAAAGGATTTAAGAGAAAATCGTTCCCATTTGCATTCAATGATATAAATAATATGTTCAAGATCCGATTCGTTAACATTGATCTACATTAATTGGAGTGACTAGATACTAAAAATCAAGTGATAACGGGTTTTTCTTGTCAATTGATCAAGTAGGCACAAAATGAATGGTTAAAAATAGCAAGTTATCAACTTTAATAGTGCATGTAAAGTGTTTAAAACTTAATAAAAATTGTCCTATGAGAGTTTCTAATTGTTTAGATCATGTTCAAATGTTCAGATCAAGGATTTGTGTGCCCTAAACTAAATCTCAGCGACGTGTTACTTTAACCGTCCATTTTGTGCTATTTGATGCATAAAATAGAAAATTCAATTTCACTTGATTTTTTTGTTTTTAAGCACTCTAGCTATATGATATTGATCAAGTTTAACAGAGTGATTCTTTAATTTAAATGACCTGTGAATGATATGAATGGGAAGGATTCAACTCCAAATCTCCCCGAAAGTGCCAAGTATCTTCTATCATGGTTTCGTTAAAAAAAATCCTTATGCTATTGAAATGCATAAAACTCCCCTTGTACTATTAAATTCATTAGAAAATACTTATACAATATTGTAATATTTAATCATTCTATTGAATTTTAGATAATAGATAGAGATTTTTTTAATCATATTTAAGCTAGTACAAGTGTTTTCTTTGCTAAATTCAATAGAGCAAAGAATATATTGTTAAAACTTAAAATGATGCAGACTATTTTGTGTTGAATTTGATAGCACAAGGGGTTTTTATGAAACCATGATAGTATATGGGGGTTCTTTACAATTTATCGGAAAGATTAATTCTCTGATACAATCAATTTATTGTTTTCATAAAGACCCAATAGGTTTTAGAAATTTTTTTCGGATCTAAGACTAAGATCATTGGATGATGAATTACTACGAGCAAAAAAGATACGCGATCTAAAAAAACGGAATACCTAATATTTCACAATTGTATCTAGAATAATTGAAAAAGTGGAAACAATGTCAGATACGATTTGATCGTTATGAGCTATTAAAAAATCATTATAGATTTAACCAATCATTAGTTCCTAGCAACTCTCTTCCACTATACCTAAACTCTAAAGTTGTAACGAGGATTAAAGATAATATATTTATATTCTAACAGACTAGAACCCTTTCCCAAATCACTAACTAAAAGGTTTAAGATGGACTTTTTTAGTTGAAAATCAAATGTCAATCGAGGGGGCAAAATTAAATTTACCTTAAAAGGGTCAAAAGAGGACTAAAACTTAATATTTGTAGGTTAGAAACTTTGACAGGTTCTTGTTCTCCTCCCTAGAGGTAATATAATCTTATTCTTAGAGGGGAAAATAGGGGGGCGGCAAAGTGTTTCCTTACCTATATAGTTTAGTTGAATGTCATTGTCTTTAGGTGACATGTCCCTTTTAAGTACCCCCACGTTATTTACAAGTCTAGCAACAAGGGGGGGTGGGAGGGGGGCCATGTCAAACTTATCTATCTAATAACTCTCTTCCATTGTAAAATTCCCTTTTTTTTAATGTCATTTTCTCACTCTTTTTTTCCTTAAAGTTTTTCACACTTTACCCATGCCTCACTTTTCTTCAACAAGCCTAAACTATTTCCTCCATTTTTTTAATGAATTAACCCTATTATTGTCCACAAGTTGGGCATTTTTCTTTTCAAACATACATACCATTCAATTAAACTATAGGTGCCAATTCCCAATCCAGTGTTTATGATGCTATGCTTCCAAAATTTCTAGGTAAAAGAGTCTTATAGGGGGAGGAAAAAAGTATCATCCTTTAGGCATCTATGTGTTAATGCTTAACAGCTATTTTTGAAATTGTCTTTATTAGGAATTATTTTAATGGTTTTCATAGTACTTGAACACCTTTTCATAGGGAAATTTTAAATTTTGGCTAAATTAGATGTAAAGCTAAGAACCTAAAATGTGCAATTATAATAATATAAGAGCCACCATCTTAATTAAACCAAATTTCAGTGCTTATAGACATTTAACATTGCTCATGGTGAAAGATTAATAGTATACATGTTAAAAAAAAATAAAAATTCACTTTTTCCGAGAAGAAAAGAATAATAATAAATTGGGTGCCCTTCTTCTCTTGGTGAAATAACAATAAAAAGAGGACCCTTCAAATGCACTTGAAGTTCAATGAAACACAATACATGCATTATGTTTTACTATTACCAACAAGATCATCAAGACTGTTTTAACAGAATAACTACTGCATCACACTATTCACAAACAATATTATTGGATGGCATGGTTTAAATGTGGTCCTTTTCTTCAAAGTAAGAAGGTGGATAATTTGCTTTCATAACCATCTATATATGTACAACAATTAATCAACTGACTAATTCACTGATTTCATAAGGTAAGAAGATACCAAAATTTGAGTAGGAAAGTTTTCCCTGGAGGTATACCCAACATTTCCTTTAATTCCAGAGGCAGTAAGTTGAGTCGAGTTGGATTAATTGGTTTCACTCGCAGATGCATGAGCTTAAACTGTGTTCAACTGGAAGGAAAATGGGAAGTGGAAGGAAAATGAAAAGTAGGAAAACTCATTTCTCAGTTTCTTTGTTTGTTTTGAATTAGAAATGAGAAATGAAAAAAATACCTTTTTTTTTCATTTTTTCTCTTTTACATCTCTCTTTTACACTACCATTTTCTCACTCCAGGGTGTTACAGTTCATTTTGTGATCATGTAAATCTCACTTGTAATAAAGTGTAGCTTAATGCATTAAATTTTAATGTCATGTAGATCTCACATGCAGTCCAATTACAGTTCAAAAATGTCACTTTAGAAATAATATTTAATTTAATATTATTTTGTGGTCAACTTTATGGTCAAATTTTCCATTTTCACTTCCACATTACTAACTAAACATCAGAAAACACAATATACTTTCCACTTACACTTCCACGTTACAAACATCGAAAAAAAAAATTCACAAATCACAATTTCCCGTTACACTTTCACATTTTTCACTCTCACTTCTCACTTCGCATTTTCCTCCCACTTTCGTGAATCCAAACACACCTTAGACTCATTTGCAAGTTCCTTTTGATACCTGCCAGCAGATCAAATCTCATGCCCAAAGTAGTATGGATAGACTTGACACTGGTTCCAGTTCCTCAAACTGAGGAACCAGAACCGCACTGGGTGGGGGGCGGTTCCGGTTCCAGAACTGAAACTAGTGCAGAACTGGTTAGGGAGAGGGGAGGGAGGAGGGGAGCTGCGGGGGAGAGGGAGGAGGCGGAAGGGGAGTGTAACACCCTGTTCCTGAAATACGTACTTAGATACGTGTTCTAATTTTTTGATCGTATTTTTTTGATCTACTTTTCGTATTTGTTTTTATTTTATGATTACTTGTTCTGCATTGGATCCGGATCTATGGACTCGGAGTCAGCCCTACTCTGAACCAGGGACCTGATCCCAGTATACCGCTCAATTTGATCTTTTTGATAGTCAGATTTAACTGGTTTCAGTTTCAAACATCATTTTTCAATATTTTAGATTTTTCATGATTTTTTAAAATTTTTCTGAATTATTTTGTAAGATCTTTAAAATCGGTGTCGACCGGTATCGCTTGTCGATTTCAGGATTTTTAATTTACATACAGAGTTGAATTTTTAAAATTCACTTTCACATTACTTCTTAGAATCATATTTTCTATTTTAATGCATTTTTGTAAATTTTTCTGAATTTATCAAAGCTCGGCCGGATTTAGTGTTGGCTGGTATCATTTGTTGATTTCAAGATTTTTAGTTTGAAAACAGGATTGAATTTCTTGAATTCGATTTCATCATGTACCTTAAAATAATATTTGCTATTTTTTGAGAATTTTTGGGACCTTTTCGGATTACTTTATTTTTCAGCATTTTTGGTGATTTTGTGATTTTCTCGGATCCTGAGTTTTAGCTATATATTTTCTTTTCATTCCTTTTTCTTTCCTTCCCGGTTTTTCTCATTCACATCTTTTTCTTTCTCTTTCCTTTTCCTTTTCTTTTCTTTTCTCCTTTTATTCTCCACCACACATTTACCCCTTCTCTTTTTATTTCCCTTCTTCTCTTCTCTTTTCTTTTTCTTTTTCTTTTTCTTTTCTTTCTTCTTCCTCAGCACGCAAGCGACAACACCTCTCTCTCCTCTCAAATTCTCTCTCTCCAAGAAATCTCTCTCCCTCTTCTTCAATCTCTCTAATTACTCTCTCTCACTCTCAATTCTTTCACTTTCCTTCCCCCTCTCTCTTCTCCACCAAGCAACTGACCACCACCTTCAATCGCGGCGCGTGAACACCGTCGGCAACCTCCTCAAGCCGACGATGACCAGATCCGAAAATCTCCGCCACTCCAAGCCACTATCACCACCTTCACCTCCTCCACTTTCTCCATCACAACCACAACCTTCACATCCTTCACTTTCTCCACCATACCACCACCATCTCACCACCTCCTTCATAATCTACCCTACCTCCTTCTCCTCGAGCCAAGACCACCACCACCAAATCAACAGCACCTCCTCCATCATCTCCATCACCCAACATCACCACCACCTTCACCATACCCTCACCCCCTTTCCCTCTCTCACCCTCTCTTTCTCCTTGGGGTGACGGTGGCCACCCCTGGCCACGGCGGCTGGCGCCGCCCCTGGCACCACCTAGGCCCAGCCTGGCCCATGCCCAGGGCCAGCCAGGCCGTGGCCTACTGCTAACCCCTCCCTTCTCTCTCCTTATCTCCCTCTCTCTTCTTTCTCTCTCTAGATCTCTCTCTTTCTCTCTCTTGGCCAGAGGTCGTGGCCGTCCCTCTCTCTTTCCTAGTTCTCTCTCTTTCACTCTCAGGTTTCTCTCTCTAGCTCTCCCTCTCTCTTGATGTCTCTATCTCCCTCTCTTGATTCTCTCTCCTCTCTTTTATTCTCTCTCTAAAATATAATTATATTTTAATATATATTGGTGATCTGCACGTGTTCTTGGATTCCAGATTTTCACAGAGTTTTTCGAAGACTTTTTAGGCGAGTATTCTCGCCTTTTTTGGGTTTCTCCACTTCGATGGATGATTTATATTACGTGTATTGTATATGTGTATCGGTGGAATTGTAACTGTATCGTGGACATGTAATTGTAATTGGTGTGTTGTGTTTTTACCAGTATGGGTGTGTACATGTATACTATGGACATGTGTATTATACCGATGTGTTGTATTGTACCGATGTGAAGAATAATTGTAATAGTTCCTATACTAGTATATGCTATGATATCTACTCTATTATCATGTGTGGCTGACCCTTCGTGGTCTTTTAGCCTCCGGGCTCTCTACTCAACCTTCGGGCCCTATTAGCCCCCGGGCTCCACACTCAGCCTCTGGACTTCACCACTCCACGAATAGTCTTGTTATTATCATGTATATATGTGTATTTGTGTGTGTTATGCAGGTACCTACTTGGCCCTCTGGACCCATTAGACCTTATGGTCTCTCTTATGCCCACTTTCTCGAAAGGAGTGCATTAAGACCGTCAGGTCTTTCGGCCCTGCCTAATAGGCGAGTCTAGCGCTCAGTACTTTACCGCTAACTCTGTCCGAGTATAGTTGGGTGATAGCTGTACGTTATCATGATTTCGCCGCGTAACTACGCCAAGTGTGATAACGTGTAGTGTTGTGCGCTAACTTCGCTCCAGCCTTACTTTGCTCTGCTTGATTGTTCGCTTGTCTGCTCGCTTACTTTATTCCTGTCTTATTCAGCCTCCGGGTTTCACTACTCTACTCATAGTTTAGTTATTACCTGTTACTGTATTTACATGCGTGTATTTGGTACTAACACTTCTGCATGTACCTACTTGACCTTCCGGCCCTTTAGCCCTTTGGGCTTTCTCCCGCTTCCTCGAAAGAGGGAGTGTGTTCAGACCGTCTAGTCTTTAGTTATACCTGGTAGGTAGACCTAGCGCTCAGTGCTTTGCCACTAAATTTATTCAAGCGTAGTTAAATCGTGAGCGCAACTTTGCCACACGCGGTAGAATAGCATTCATACGCTCGCTCCTTCGTATGTGTTTAGCCGTGCCGTGAGTGATAACCACGCCAAACGTGATGGCGTCTAGTGTTGTACGTTAGCTTCGCTCCAGCTTGCTTGGCTTCTTTTGGATGTATGATTGCATGCCCGCTTGTCTACTTGATAATTCAACTATTATTCTTATCTTAATAGTAGTGAAGAGTTTGAAACATGTACTTATACTGTTTTCCAAACTGTATTGGTTTTCAATATTCGTACCGATCTCCTATATCAGTACTATTTTTCTGTATGCATACTGATCTCTTGTATCGATATTGTTTTTCTGTATAGTGATATCTACTGTGCTTATTATCTACCATGTTATTACTTGACCTCTGACTCCTGCATGCTATCACCTGACTCGGCTTGTTATTATTGACACCTGTTTAATATCGCTAATCACCTGCCCTGCTTAACAGTGACTTGTGATTATCATATTTCAAGAATCATGTCCTGCTATCCTGTATTACATACAGTGATTTGTATCTCTAGTACTTATGTATTCCTGTTACTCCTGTAATTCCTGAAGCTGGCCTGCTCCTACTATTCCCGTAATATGATAATGATATGATAATAAATTATAAAAAGGCCAACCTGCATCTGGTAAGGGGGAAACTGATGAACTTCAAGTGGTGAATATGTTTACAGTAGTATTAGATATATGTGCAACTCAAACTTTCAGTTCTACCTGAGGACCTCCAGGTGACCGAGGGGAGCGCTAGTACCCCACCTCCTGTTACATTCCTGAATGGGCATAATATAAGACCCACCTCCTGTAGACCTTGCGGCTGATTTCGTACACAAGCAACGGAACACCCTGGGTCATGGTTCCTAGTATGTACGAAACCCACTGTAAATATAACTCGTTGGTTTCATCATCAGTTTCCAATAACAACCTCGACTTACTCATACATGGATGTACGTGGGATGGAACACGCCTGTACACATACTTAAATATATGGAGCGAACGAGTAATAATAATAAGATACTAATTAACAATTTGTTGTGTTATTTTGCAATACGGATTGTGTACACTTGGATCATAGCAGCATGGGGTAAAGGTATATATATGAGGGTTTCCTTATTTGGATTATTCCTTCGATGTACTAATCTCATGAGCCCATAAATCGGGCTTATACGACTGGTTTTGCTTGTATGCGGTATTATCGGTCTTATCAATTTTATTTTGATTTTATGATGTTTTCGTAGTTTAAGAGATAACTCAGGTTATATGAACTCAAGATACGGTGACGTGAGATATAGGGTATATATATGAGAGTTTCCTTATTTGGATTATTCTTTCCACGTACTAATCTCACATATCGGTAATTTAAACTTATATAACTGATTTTACCATATTTACTTCTTTCGCTATCTCATTGTCTGCTCCTGTGTGTCTGTGCTTACGACACGATTTTTATACATGCTCTTTGACTCGAATTTTTCGATACACGCTACTTGGCTTTCATCTTGCCACTCGTTGGGGAATTCTGACCCCCCTATTCCTTCATGTTCAGATCTTGAAGTTTGGAGTTTGTGGATTTTCCCAGAAACGTGGATTATCGGCAAACCTTTCAGAGTCCTTTTCTTCCAGGCTCCCCTGCTCGTCTCTCGAGTTTTCCTTTTGTAACTCGTGAGCGCTTTTTATACTGTTCATAATTGTATACCTTTGTATTCTCGCATTTGCGCCTATCGGTGATGTAATATTCTTATAATATTGTGTCAAATTCTATGATTAGTTTGTAATTGTACTCTTACATTGGATTGTATAATGCACCACGTACTTTCTTACTGATTCTTACTTGTACTGATACTTAGCGCATATACGTGAGGATATTTTCGACCTGCGTATATACATTACAGTAAGTCTCTGTACCCACGTGATCGGGATGTTACAGAGAGATACATGCGGGGAGAGCGAGGAGGACTGGAGGGGGAGGGGGAGCTGCAGGGGAGAGGGTGAGGCGGAAAGGAAGTTGCAAGGAGAGGGACTGAGGGAGGAGGCGTTGAAGGTTTGAACCCCACACACACAACAAGAAAGAAAAAAAATTAAAATGCCAGTTCGAATTGAAACCAAATCAGTCCGGTTTCATAAATAAATCGGAACCTAACCGGTTTTTGATCGGTTCCAATTTGGTTCGGAATTGGCTCCTTGCTAGTTCGGTTCGGTTTCAGTTAGAATGACCAGTTTTTTCAGTTCGGTCAAACTGTGGTTGGGTCTCAGGATGGACCCTACGTCTACGTTTTATTACCTATCTTACTAAACTTTTCAAATTAATCTTTTCCCTATAATAAATGTTATTCTCGGAGAATAGAAGTTTAAGATACCGACTCAACAGTAATAAAATGGTCAGTAACATTCAATAAATTATTTCTATAAACAATTAGTCAAATAGTGACGACAGATGGATCAGGCAAGTCACAATGGCTCTATCCATATCCAATCCATTTAAGTTGCGTTTAACATCTGTTTAATCCACTCCCATACTACCAATGAAACATGTATGCGGACATCAGCATTTGTGAGTGTAGTGATCAGGTTTTGATCTTCATCAAGTTCACGATACGTGTTTCAACTCGTCAGGAGTCTCCCGAACAAGTAACAAACTTGACGACTGACAGGCCCATTGCGGGCCAAGAAGAAAATCCGAGCATCTTTCCGAAGCCGAGAAAGGCCAAGCACCTTCCCAAGACCGCTCTTCATTCTGAGGACACTCAGCTGTTCCTGAGGCTGCTCCTTCTTTTGAAGAAACCTCCGCTCCGAGAACTCCCTTGCTCCCAACTGTCCCGAGGTCTATTCCTTTTCAGAGGCTTTCGCGCCGAGGAAGATAGCTACAGTAGCGGTCCTCTTTGATCTCCGCCTACAAATAGCAACAACAACAGGCCTCCTTGATTTTCGCTTTCAGCTATGCAGCCTAGCTTCCCCCACGTTCGTAACGTGCTGAGCAGTTATGGACTAGGCAGAATTTTTGGGGAAATCCCAATAATCAAGCGCCCAAAATTGTAGTTGTTATAACAACTCCCTACATGAAGATCGTGACAATTACGTCAATCTCACTAGCATTCCATTCGTCTCCAGGCTAACAACTTACTATAAATAGATCTTCTCCTCCAACGAGAAGGGGGATCAAACCTATAGGATTAAATATGTAATAAAGTGTTGAAAACTCCTTATAATCTCTTTGTTTTAGTGGAATCTCTCTCTTTACTTCGTGATTTTTTCCTTGAATTTTTCACGTATTTCTCTAATATTTGCGTTTGATTTATATTCATATTCACAATTTGTGTATAGATAAGTCCCTCCGAGAAATTTTACCTCGACAGTGAGCCAGGTCAAAATTGCTACCTGCATTAGATATTAGCATAATTGACAAAAAAATTACGCATAAAAAATAAAGAGTAGCATGTGTCACAACACCTGTTAATTACAAAACCTTCCAATTAATTAAGAATTTAGTGGGCTTAATGTGGCCACATTGATTAAGTAAGCTCATGATCTCATCTTCACCCTTTAGTGGGCTAAATTCACACCAAAACCTTTCTAGAAGGAGGATATCCCCACTTAATCATTCACCTCTTGGAGCCAATTAAGTAAACACCTAATAAAGAGGCCCTTGTTAGCTAGCTATAAACATCATTAAAAAAACCCTAGCCATCAGGCATCAGCAAGAGGTTCCTTGCTTTCTCCCTCTGTGGGCCCCACATAAAGCCTTTTGTGGGGCCCACTCCATGTCACAGGCAAAGGAGGGCCTCCAATCAAACATTTGGAGGGTGAGAAGGTGACAATTTGACAACAATATTATTATTCATATTGTGTGTTATACTAAAGCAATAAAAAAGGTGCATGGATTGAACTATGGTTACAAAGGATGAAAACACTCTCCTGTGTCCCAGATAAAAAGGCCCATCATCCACATCACCCACTGCTTAGCTGTGGACAATGAGTGGACAGATTAGATGCATTTATTGTAACCAGGTGTCTTGTTACAGCAGTCACAATTCTCCCTTTCTTCTTCTTTTTTAATCTATCTGAAAAATAGTTCTAAACAAACAACTTTACCTTTTGCTTTTCAATTCTAGTAGTGGACACCTCGTGTGAGAAAGAGTTTCTTCTTCTGAGAAATGAGATTCCCCAGATCTTGCATCAAAATTCTCAAGTATTTTCATTTTCAAGTGAAAATGGTTGATAACTCCCATCTCCTTCAAATAAAAGAAGAAAATAAATTTCTATAATCATTTTTGCAGTCTATCTTGAATTTGTGAATTTTTTCAATAAAAATTATGTTCTTTTTGATACTATGATGGATAAAAACTGGCTTATCGTGGATTGAACCCACCACAGACAATTTGAACACATCCCGGATGGTACCTGTTAGAGCACACAGAAAAATACACATTTAAGATTAGGAGCGCCGATGTAATGCTGGCCTAAAACTCTCGGGACTGAGAATCAGTAAGTGAAAAGGAAAGAAAAGAACGACAGAAGACAATTGCCAGGGTAGTGGATAGTGCTACCGCGCAGAGAATAACTGCGGGCGTAGTAGGATAAACCGATAGAGGATAAATGCCGGTGTGGTGAGAGGAAGGACCGCGCAGAGGATAACAGCGGCGTGTTGGTGCACTAGCAGAAGAGAACTGCCTAGCGTGGTGGTGAAGCGTGTGAGTGTATTTTTAGGATTTAGAAAGCAATCTCTTTCTCCTAGGAGAAGAAATGTCATATATACCTGTCACGGATGCTGGAGTGGAGATGAATTGGTGAACTGTAGTAACGGCATAATCTGCTTGTGCTGGATCCTTCGCAATGTTCGCGATCACCTCCGTGATTGGCTGGGGTGGGGTGTAGGAATATCCATTGCCATGTATAACCACCCGCTTTAATGTGGGGGCATTTCACGTCTTCAACATGGGGGACGATGGAGCGTCGTAAAGGTAGGCGGAGATCTCGGTGGATTACTATTTGGAGCTTCTGACTTGGAGTTAGAGACATCAGACTGTGAAAGATTCCGGAGTGATAAGGTCTTCAGAGTGCGACATGTGATTTCAGTCAGGAATATCTTCGGAACGGAGAGTAGCCCTAGGAAGGCTCGATGTGGCAGAGTCTCTAAGATGGACTCTGGGAATTGTGAATTTCTCGAGGGAAGCACTTGGTAGCTTGGACACATATTATCATCCTGATATAGGTTAAATTTTGACCACTACAGATGCTCCTTGCTTCCCCACTTGTCGGAGTCTACGGAAGGAATGTTGGAGAAGCAAAGATACTTGAATGGATTATCAATGCCTTAAAACTCATTATGATGCTTGCGGGCAGAGGAGTGTGAAACAAATCTCTTCGGATCACTACGGATCTTATGAAATTAATTGTAGGTTACATAGCTGGCTATCAGTTATCACATTAGGCTGCTAGATCTCTTAAAAGATTGTGTCCTGCGTCTCCTAGAATCCTGACATCATTGTGACTGGGATTGTAGGGTTTTATGGTTTGACGACGACGGTTTGACTTTTGTCTTTACTGTTGACCAAAATCTCAGGATTGTGGACCGACTTTTTGGAATTAAAAATTTGAATTGGGACAGTTTGGTTTCTCATCCATCTATAAATAGAGAGATCTGCAGGAGGAAATCATCTTCTTATCTTCTTCAAAAACTCTTACTTCGAAAACCTAACTTCTTCTTTCCTTATTGCGTCGCCATGTCATCCTCTTTTCTGTTCCTCAGATGGAGGAAGGAAAAGAAGAAGAAAGAGAATGAGAAAATGGTGATCAGACTCTCTCTTCTAGAGAGTATGAAAGGTTCATCATATTAGTCCTCGTGAAGGGATTATTAAGGCACATTAGTCTCCAGGATAGGGTGTTGTCACCGGAGGGGATGTGCTGGATAAACGGTTGGGGCTTCAGTTTTCTCAAAATTAGGGATTTTGGCTTTCCCCTGATGGGTTAGAATCCCTTTGTTTGTGATCTGGAGTCTTTTTATTTGGTACTGGTACTTCTCCTGAGCAGTACTGGGGTGCAAACATGATTTCATCAGTATCTTGGCTGTCTTGCCAGAGCCCATCACCTCGGACACTACCACTGCCTTCTTGGAGTGCTTCCTGACAGTCCTCATCCTTCTCGCAACACGACGGAGACAGTGACATCATTTTTGCTACCTTGGAGTCATGGGGAGTAGAAAGGAGGAGGTGTTTCAGGTTGAAACATCCCCTCTAACCCTGGCCTCGTGGTCTTCTCATCACCGAAGCCAGGATCTTTGGATGGTGGCACGAGCAATAAGGCGATGTCTTCCAGTAGATATTCCGTTCTAGTCCTCGAGCAAAACAAATAAAAAGAAAAAAAAAATTAAACTAACCTAACTTACTTTCGTAGAAACGATTGCACTCAGTGCGTGCAACAAGCCATTAAACCCACAGGTTACCCCTAGAAGATGAATGTTATCTTGTGAGGGTTTATAGTGAATATTGTAACGGTCCTAGTATTCATAGATCCTCAATTAACATAAGATTGCTTTTTAAACTGATAGATTATCATAATCGTCTCCATATCCTTAAAATTTTCGGCAGCACTTCCTTTATAAATATTAATGTGCCCAAATATACATTTCAATCCACAATAAATTCGGCCAACATCAGCTTACTTATTTTCAATCCAAACATGTTGATCAAAGTCAACCATCGTCCATGCAATCATAATAATATTTCAGCTCACTACGGCCTACTTATTCTCCAGATAACAATTTCGGCTTCACATCGCCTACTTATGTGTAAACAAAAGAAATATATGCTCGAAATACCCCTCACGGCATCCAACACCAATTTATCTATGAATCCAATTCATCAAGAACAAAGCCTTCTAGTTTATACTATAACAACATCAAGAAGATTGTAAACGTATACAACATGAAATTTTACATCTACAATTACAACTCTAAAATTTCTCTATATAACCGAATTTCCAACGAAACGCTTGAAATCTTACATTGGACCTTCACCTCACCATGACTTGAAAAACATAATAATCTATGAGGGGTGAGCTTAACAGCTCAGTGAGGAGAGTAAAAGGAGATCAAGAAAATGATATACATGTCAAAGTAAAAGGAAGTATGTTTTTCTTCAAATGGCAAGGCGAATATGGATAAAGAAAAGAACAATTATGTCAAGGTAAACAGTCAACCCACCTATCTCTATGGTTTGTCAAAATGACTTGACTCCATCGTTCAATGACTCTATAACTTAAATCTTTGTACTGTAATTTATAGGGTTTATGAGTTGTATCGAATACTTTACTTTAGTGACTTAGTTTATTACCGAATTCATTTTATGTGTACATAATCCATACACTATACACGATGGTACACCAATCACTATAGGTTAATCCAAATAATATATATATCACACAACATACTTATATGTAGCATATCGTATCACCCTTCAAGTACTGCATGAATTAACTCATACACTTTCACCCATCTTATAATTATCTTTTATAATAAAGAAGAGTTTCACAGTCCTGTATAAAGGACACGTATACAATATTATTCAAATTGAATAAGTACATCTTATTTTATAACACGAGACCCATCTCATACCCCGTCTTCACACCTATCAGCTTTCGCTAGCCCCTTCCTTTGTTTAACACATAATGTCATACCCTATCTTCACACCTTCCAGCTCCTGCTGGCCCCTTCCTTCATTTAATAATATATAATGTCATACTCCGTCTTCACACCTACCAGCTCCCGCTGGCCCCTTCCTTCGAAATATATATATATATACAAAATAATAACACTGTCTTCCCGCTCCTACTGGCTCCCGCCGACCCCTTTTTATGCATAAAATAACATGACATGCACGCACAACATCACATACACATCAACTATCACAGTAACACACACAGTGTCAATTTCATTGTGATATACTTTTTCAATCACGAATCATGTGATTGATATGCAGGATACGATTAAGTTTGTGTAACTATCCATTATATGCACGCATTCAGACATACATACCACTTACATTTATCATTCATTCAATGACACCTCAAATAATTGATTACATTCTCAATGCCCGTCTTAGGTCATATGATTAGTTCTTTTAACTAATTATTATTCTTATTCACACATTAAGTATTTAGTGAATGAAATTGACTACGTTGCTTATCTATGACCAAAATCTTGTATGCTTTGAAGTTAATAATAGTCTACTAGTTTCACACTTACACACATCATTTATTTCAGTGAGAATTATTATTTAACAACGAAAGTATATACTTCATAGTCATCAAGCATGTCGACAACCATCATCAATAAGTTATCAATGGTATATGGTTATATGATATATCACAATTGAATATGTATATGTACTGAACAATTAGCTGCATTCATAACCATTAGATAATAATCATAATCGGCATATATTGGTTAGATTACTGGTCCATAATTGATAATTGTAATCCACTCCATGTTCACATCTACTTAACATTCATACTTAAGCACAACTAGTCAGTTGCACTATGATCGTTCACTCATATCATACAAATTAGAGATTTAGGGTTGATCGGGTTTGGATTAGTTAGTAGTGAAAATCATTACTGAGTTTTCTGGTTTTCTTACTTTATTTGCATAGATCCACGACATCCACTATTCAAAGTAGTCCATATTCTTAGTTTAATATATATCACTCTAGAAGAGATACAATTACCCAGTATTGATGTAGCAACAATTATTATGGTTAGTTCGAAATCAATATCCACGTGTGGACTTCTGATTTTGTTACCATCCCCAACAAAGTTCAATTTCATTGTTCATGGTTAGTTACAGTTTTACTTATTATCACTTGTTTTATCTCATAAATTTCTGAATTTCATTTGTAATAATTGATTATGTTCGATTTTTGCTATATGATAACTTGTCTCTTCGGACTGTGGTAAATCCCTAATTAGTTTATATGAAAGCTAACATTAAAATAACAGATAATTATTACACTAAACAATTTACTTCTCGCCATAAGATACTTCCATTTAACTTTCCTCCTTACTATCACACCGAGATATGTAGGTCATAGATTATATGTTTGGTTTGAAATATGTACTTAGTTTGCATTCAAGGGATTACATGCTAGTTAGAAGTCTTAGGCCAATATGCGGGATATATTTTACACCGTAAAAAATCAAGGAGTCAAACTCAGAAAGAAGTCAGCAAATTCTGTGTAGTTAAGCTTCTCCTTCTGATCAGCACGGAAGACTATGACATAAGCTGATATAATATCTATATACCTCAACCTTTTCCTAACTTAGAACCGGTAAAAGGTGAATGAATTACTTCCATCAGTAATATCCAAATAGATCTCTTAATTTAGTTGATTCAATAGTAGAAAATAGCTTAGTTTAATTACCAATAATTTAACAATTTAAGTCAGTATGTTATTAGAACATTTTATTCTCTCGTTAGAAAGTAAATCATGAGTATAATAAAAACATTCATGTAAATCGATGTTGAAAAGTGGATCATTTATGTGGGGTACTCTACCTTGCCAAACATCACTCCTACCCTGAGAGGAACCAAGCATTATTAACATTGTGAAAGGTTTCTGCTAACAATTCCAATGATCAATGACTTACATGTCTCAATATCAGGGACGAAACCAATCGGTTCGTCAACTCAATCAACTTGGCCATCCCCTCAAGCTTTGAAATGTCCAACCTTACCCCTTTCACCTTCAACCCATCTCATTTACACATTAAAAATTTTATAAAACTAAAAAACTAGTTTAAGCTTGTACACTAGAGCCCCTCTTTATTCTACGTTAAGAAGAATCAATTTTAGACTTATCGAGAACTAGAAGTAACTAATAATTTATACAAGCTATTCATATCTTCCTTATTAATTGTGTTTAGTGTCAACTAGTTCATTGGGTACATGATCCTTAGACATGAACTTGCTGTTTAAATACCTTTCATGGCTCAGTCTTTTTGGACAGTTAATGATGTTTTTATAATAACTTTCATTCTACATATTGAAATAGAATAAGGAAAGATTTATTAGAACTAGACTTCACCACATTTCTAACAATATATTACATGATAGGTTTCATTTAACTAAACTAAAATATTCAGAAACTTATCAGCTGTAAATGAGTTCTGCAGCACAACAGTTTCGACCAATATGTGATGTTTCAGTCATAACTTAAGGTACAGGTATCCGATAAGGACATGGTATGAACCGTTCGAAAGTAAACTCGATTGTCTTTCTAACAGCACATCATACGATACTATTTAACCCTAATATACTGATGAACTGAGCCTAATTTTATAGGTTATTCTATTCGACAAATTTCTGCACCTATAAGAAAAATTCACGATTTACTCAAAATAAGTGTTTTGTCCATAACTTTTTATAAGAAAATATGGGGGAAACATAGATTAAAAACTCTCTTAGATGACACACGTTGATCATGACATGTTCATTAAAATTTCTCTGAATTTTAAAAAATTTAAACAAGATAAACGTGATTAAGTTAAGATCTCCCTCACTATATTATAAATACTATAGTATTCTATCACCTTCTATTAATCAATATGTACAATTGGATTAACCCATTAACATCAAGATCAAAATTATACCACCCTATGCTTAAGAAATTCATGAAATATCAATAAGATTTCAAAATAAAATAGATTAACGGAATATTCCCCTCACCTCCATTTTCTTAATCAAGTCATCAATTTCATTTAACTCTAAAATGACAACATGAGGGAACATGGCCTTAATTTCTCAACATAAAGCAATATAGACTTTCTTATTTTCTATCAATTAATAACATCTAGATATACACTTGGTATGTGAAAATTTTCTCCACTAATTTAAGAAAATTTCAGAATTGAACAAGACAAAGAAAGAAATGAATTCAAGACAATTTCCCTCACCTCCTCGAAGATACCCCGCTCGCCTCCGCCTTGTGCGTCGCCCGGCATAGCCGTAGTGGTGCCTGGGTGCGCGCGACCGCGGTTTGCACCAGAGAGAGGGAAGAAAGAGAGAAGTTTGGGGAGGAAATAAAGTGAGGGAAGAGAAGGATTTGAGAGAGATCTATATTTTAGGGATTGGGGGAGATGAACGCGAGACTTATTTCAGCTCTAGAAAATGAAGGAGAAGGATGAGAAATCTCTCTCCTCATTTTACACAAAAACCCTTCTCAAATTTATTATTATTTTAAATACTTTTTCTTCTCTCTAATTAAGTCACATGTCCCTACTCATGCACATGTCTCCAACATGCCTGGGCGCGCGTGACTGCGATTTGCACCAAAGAGAGGGGAGAAAGAGAGAAGTTGGGGGAGGAAATAAAGTGAGGGGAGAGAAGGATTTGAGAGAGAGATCTATGATTTTAGAGATTGGGGGAGATGAACGCGAGAATTATTTCAGCCCTAGAAAATGAAGGAGAAGAATGAGAAATTTCTCTCATCATTTTACACAAAAACCCCTCTCAAATTTATTATTATTATTTTAAATACTTTTTCATCTCTCTAATTAAGTCACATGTCCCTACTCATGCACATATCTCCATCATTTCAAGCAAAATCCCAACCATACATCTACCCACCTCATGCATACCAACCCTTCTCAACTAAATCCTTCTCAAAATAAAATCATAGTATTTTTCTTGGTGTTTAATTGTATTATCTTGTATTTAAACAAGATACCAACAGATTCATGTAATGTATATATTTATACACACACATATATTCCATATCTATATATACCTGCCAAAATATTCACATACCTATATTTGAAATTATTAAATATTTATATCACTTCAAATTTCCCCATAATAAAAATAAAAATAAATAAAAATATAAATAAAAATTCTATTTTACACAAAACACGTTCAATCATCATCTTAAATAATTATGTCTGATCACGTTAATCAATTATTAGGATATTAAATTAGAATTTTAAATGATCGGGGTGTTACAAATATACCCATAAAATTCTAGAAGATGAAGATTAAGAAATAAATAAAATAAAAATAAGAATAACCAAAAATCAAGAAAAGAAAAAAAAATCTTTTATCTACTCAAGTTAACTAGCAAATAAGATCCTAAGTCTCCAAAGTTGTATTTGCAAGATCAATCTCAACTCAAAAAATCATATTGTTTATAAAAGAATGGTTTGAATTTACACCGCCCATCCTCAGTTTTAAATCTTATGCACCCCGTGACAGTGATATTGTTCTCAAGTTTGGGAATATTTGACTCCAACTTTCATACTTCTTTTGTAATAATTTTCTTTTTTTTTTTAAACATCTTCACTATCTTTCGCGTAAATATCAAGGCTTACTGAGGCCAAGGTACCTAGCTAATTAATAATTAAAATTGTTAGATTTTCATAGTGTCCTCTCTTATTAGACTTTCTCAGCTATCCATTTGGCGAGTTTTAGGTCAATGCTCCAAAACCAGGTGGTCTTAGGGGACTGCTTGTAGAGACTCTCATACGGACTTAATTACTTATTTATTTTTGTTATTTATCTTTATATTTTCTCTTTTTTTGAAGTATTCTAGTTGTAATCAAAATCTCAAGCTTTTGAACTAATAGTGTAAGTGTGTTGTTGGATACATTATCACTTCAACAAGGCTAGTGGTTGTCAATTTTATGTTTTACTCTTAATTTTAAGACACTATGATTCTTTCATTTTGATTTCACCATTAAAATCTACTCATAGATACTCATTTACTTACACACTAACTATTTGTAGAAATTTTTTAAAAATTTCAAAGTTTCTTTTAAAAAAAGACTCTTACACACCTAAAAAGAAAAGATGATAAAACAAAAACCCTAAAATCAAAACAAAATAAAAAGACATCTAAAAAGAAATATGTGAATCTCTCCTATACCAAAATTGTGTCATATCCTCATACACGCAAATGAACACAAAGATAAATAATAAGCAATATACTCACAAGCACTTGCACATGATCATGATAATCCAGCAAACACACATATAAGAATAATAATGAAATTATAACAGTATGCTGAATTAAAAAGAACTCACAGTGCACCGAAAAAATCTTGTGGTAGAAGCAATCAAAGACTACGCCTGGTGTGTGCATCCCCATTTTGAAGTTCACCTAGAGGAGGGTGAATAGGTGATAAGCTAATCTAATGATGAATAATGCGGAATTAAAAACTATTAAGCTAAACACACAAGGTATAAAATAAGAGTGTAGCCGAATTCACGGTGAAGGCTCTGGACTATCTCCTCAAGATTCTTCTAGATAAGAGTTGAGGTGGCTCTCTTGGTTGAATACAAGTGTGAGCAAACAATCCCAAGCATATATCAATTAAGCACAAGTATATCAAGCAAGTAATGAATATGAACAATAAGAACATGCAAGATATAAACACAAGTGAGAGATAGAGAGAGCAATTGCAAACACGGGAGATTTGTTTCGAGGTTCGAGCACTCTTGCTCTACGTCTCCGCCTTCAATACTATGAAGGATTTCCACTAGAATCGATCCCACCGGATCACTCAGTGCCGCAACACCTACAACGAGTTCACACTAGAACTCCTTGGACTCACTAGTCTCTCTCTTGTTCCCGCAAGAACAACACACATAAGCACGCTAGCATGCCAAGACCGCACCTCTACACCGAGCTCCCACAAGAACTCGAAATAACACAAACTTGCAAGTTCGTCTCCTCAAATACAAGATGAAACACCTGGTGATCTAAACACTTTGATCACCTAAAAACACTCTCTCAACAACTCTCTTACAGGATATATATGGTAATGGAAAGCTCAAGTATGTGTAAGAAAAACTTGAATAGATTTGTGGTGAAAAAATCAAGAAATCTCTTTACAAAACACTTTTAAAAACTCTCTTTTTGATATGGAAGTTTTAGCTCTAGAACAAGTGAAGATAAACACTAAAAGATGTAAGAAAAACTAGCTTGAAAACCTACTTGAAATCTTATGAAAAACAGTCCAAGAGAACCCCAATTTATAGGCTCCCAAAATATGGCCGTTGGAGGTCAAATCAGCAGCTGACGCTACTATCGGTCGACCGCCCGGTCGACCGAGCAACGGTCGGATTTCTGACCGTTGTGCCATCGGTCACCGGCCCGATCAATCGATTTCTAGATACAGAGAGTATAGCTTTCTGTCGGTCGACCGCCCGGTGGACCAGGGCCAGATAAGAGAGCAGAGCTCTCTGGTGGTCGACCGGGTCGATCGACAAACTGGCTGTGCACATTTGTGCACATTGGTCTGTTGGCCCAAAGGCCTTCCACCCTAGTTTTGATGATGATTAACTCATGTAGTTATGTGTACTAATAATCTTGTGATTTTAGTTTCAGATCATTGATCAAGTTATTAGTTGGTAATTAGCTTCAACAAGATGATTTGGAAGCTTTCACATGTTGATTCAAGAGCCGAGCGTCAAAGATCATATATAGCAATTGCTCGGTGGATCAAGGAGTTTTGGATCGAGTCGGCTTGGAGATTGCGCTCTACAAGAAGACATCGGTACCTTAGTTTAGTTTTATGTTTAGATCCAAAATTGTAAAGATTAGAATAGTATGATAATGCTCAAGTTCACAACACACACGTTTCATGTTTTGAATATTGGTTTTTGGTTTTTCAGTTTTAGGTTTAACCGATCTTGGTTTTCATGAATAGATAGATCAAAACAAGTTTACATGGTTTAATGTATATATGATTTGTTCTATATACATACATGCTTTAATTTCCTAGACAAACTTAGTTTTGACTCACTTATTCATGTGTTTTATGTTTGGTATTTTTGACAAAAAATATTTTGGAATTATTGACAAAAACATGGATATATGTTTATTTCATGTATATTGGATTTCTATCCACATGCATCATGCTTCAAAGTGTTTAAATATCATGTTTTGTATTTGGAAGAGTTTTGGACAAAACGTATTTTCTATTCAAAATCCAAGTTTTAGAAAATACAGTTTTTGGTTTTTGGTAAAAACGATTAGACACAAAAATAGTTCATATTGATTGATATTTGAGCTAAACTTTTTACCACATGTTTATATATCAATGCAAAATGGTAAAACTATTTTGGTGATTTTTAGAAAAGATAAAAGAATTTTTAAACATGTTTTTAACCCAGTTTTCTGTTCCAGGCTTCACCAGTCGACTAGTCCTCTGACCAAGTCGACTTGGCTGAAGTCGGACGACCGGGTCGGTCGACCGACGTGCACAGATTTGTGCACGTTTGGCAGACTTGGGACGGTCGACCGTCCGGGTCGACCGGGTCAGAGAGCAGAGCTCTCTGTTTGTTTGGGTCGACCGGGGCGGTCGACCGGTAGCTGGCAACGGGCAAAATTTGACCGTTGCACGATCGACCGGCCGGTCGACCGTCAGTGTATTTCTGGCATTTTCTGCTGCCAACGGCTACATTTTTCTAGGGTCTATAAATACCACATTGGAAAGAGTTTTTCTCTAAGATTTTTTGTGCGAATTTTTCCTTACTCTCTGGTGTTTTCACAGCAATCAAAAGAAGTTTTTAAATTCAAATTGAACAATCTATTTGGTGTTTTTGCTAGGGTTTGAAAATTCAAAGAAAAGGGTTTTTGGGAAAAAGAGTTTGATTCATCTTCTATATCTTGGTTTCAGTTTTTCCAAGGATTTTTCTTTGTGATTTTGATTTCCATTCCATTGGTTTTCTCCACACTTGAGCTAAAATCTACTATCTCTTCTATAGGATCTTTGTGTGAGAGAAAGAAATTGTTTGTGGTTGTTGCTTAGACCACCAAGTTAAATACCCAATCTTTGCTTTATGCCTTACCCTCATTGTGTTGAGAAAGTTGTGCAATTGGGTTGTATCCCTCAAGTTGTGAGGTGATCCTTGTGTTTGCTTTGTGCTAATCCCTCGGGTTGTGATGTGATTGTTTTGTTGGATTGGAGCTTGCCTCAAGGAGGAGGTTGTGGTTGTAAAGAGAGGAGTTGGGTACTCCTTGTGAGAGTTCTTTGTGGACTAGCTAGTGGATTAGAAATCCTTCGTGTGTCGAAGGCGGGGATGTAGAGCTGGGTGCTCGAACCTCGAAACATATCTTGTTGTTTGCGCTTAATCCATTGACTCTCTCTCTATCTCTCTCTTTACTTTGTGCCTTGCAACTATTCATATTGTGCATTCATAATTGCTTGGCTTGGTTGTGTGTGCATCATTTGTTGATTGCACTTGAGTGTATTGCATTTAGTTTTTAAATTCCGCATTGAGTTCATCAGATTAGCATAATCACCTATTCACCCCCCTCTAGGTGATCTTTCAATTGGTATCGAGCTAGCGCTCCTGATATTTAGGTTTAACCACCTAGGAGTTGTTGGCCAAAAGGCTTTCCACTCTAGTTTTGACGATGATTAACTCATGTAGTTATGTTTGCAAATAATCTTGTGTTGTTTAAGTTTCAGATCATTAACCAAGATATTAGTTGGTGATTAGCTTCAACAAGGTGTTTAGAAGCTTTTCATGATGATTCCAGGGTCAAAGCTTCAAGATCACACATTGCCTAGCCCATGGATGGAGTTTTTGGAGCAAGTCAACTTGAAGATGAAGATCATCAAGAAGACTTAGGTATCCATAGTTTAGTTAGTGTGTTTAGATCCATTTGTAAAGCTTAGTATAGTTGATATGCTCAAGTGCACACAACACACAAAAGTTTTCATGTTTGGGATTTGGTTTTCATGAATAGTAGATCAAAACAAGTTTACTTTATTTCTATGTATATTAGATGTATTCTAGATATACATACATGGTTTAACTTGCTAAGCAAACTTATTTTGATATCCCTATTCATGTGTTGAAAAATCAAGTTTGATAAAAATACAAGTTTTGTTTTTGATAAAATTTGCAAGACTCAAAAATGAATTGATATGATTGATATATGTCTTGAAATTTTTATCACAAGTTTGTGTTTTTCCATATAAAATGATAAAATTATTTTTGGTGATTTTTAGAAGTGTTAAAAAATTTTTAGAAAATATTTTAACATGTTTTTCTGACCCAGATTGTTGTTACAGGCTTCAACCAAGTCGACTTGGTCCTCTGACTAGTCGACTAGGCAGAGGTCGGTCGACCGGGTCGGTCGACCGACGTGCACAAAACTGTGCACGTTTGGAGCCTCTGGGACGGTCGACCGGGACGGTCGACCGGGTCTGAGAGCTCTGCTCTCTGTTTGTTTGGGTCGACCGGGCGGTCGACCGCTGCAGAGAGTTCTGCTCTCTGTTTGTTTCGGTCGACCGGGCCGGTCGATCGCAGTTGTCCAACGGTCATATTTCTGACCGTTGGCGGTCGACCGGGCCGGTCGACCGTTGCCTGTCAGAGCTGCCAGCTCAGCTCTAACGGCTAGTTTTGTATTGGGCCTATATAAACCCCATCTCTTTGGGTTTTTGGCCAAGGTTTTTAAGAAAAAAAATTTCAGTGTTTCTCTAGTGTTTAAACAAGTTTTCAAAATAGTTTTTGTGCTAAAAAGATTTCATCTTTATTGTTTTTGGGTTTTTGGAAAATCAAAGAAAACTAGGGTTTTAGGATATTGATTTGATCTTTAATTTCTATCATATACAAGAGATTTCCCAAGTAGTTTTTCTTTGTTGCTTGTTTCCAAAAACACCTAGTTTCCACACTTGAGCTATCACCTATCCTAATCTATTTAGGATCTTGTTTTTGTGGAAAAGAAAAGAGAAAAGAAAGAGAGAGTTTTGAGGTTGTTGTTGTGACCTCTAAGTTGTACACCCTTATTCTTATTGTATCCCTCTTCGGTAGAGGTGATCAGGTGATTGGTTTGTATCCCTCAAGTGTGAGCTGATTGAGATTGGTTGTGAGCCTCTTTGGTAGAGGCGTTGTTGTTGGTTGTTGTATTGGCTACGGGCCTACCCCTCGGTTGTGAGGTGGTTGTTTGAGAGAGGAGTTTGGTACTCCTAGAGTTGTAACAAATCCTCTTCGGTAGAGGTTCCCTCGGTGGGAGATAGTGGATTGGAAATCCTACACGGTGGTGTAGGCGGGGATGTAGAGCAAGGGTGCTCGAACCTCAAAACATATTATTGTGTTTGCGTTTGATCCACTTGTCTCTAAACTCTCTCTCTTTACATTTGTGCAAAGCATCATACCTCATTCATATCATATATTGCTTGTGTTGAGCATAATTCATATCATACATATCTATTTGCTTGTGTTGCCATTGCTTACTCCATATTGCTATATCCTTGATTGCTTGGCTTGATTGTGTGTGCACATTGCTTGGATTGCTTGTGTGTGTGTGCCTAACTTATACTCATCCAACAAGAGCTTCATATAGCGACTTAACCCATTTCAAGGGGAATCAAGAGGAGTTAGTTCAGAGCCTCGCAAGGGGAATTCAGCTACACTTGTTGTATTGTATTAGTTTGTGCAACATTTGCATTAGCTTCCGCATTTAGCGCACTTAGTTTTACATTAAGTTTAGATTAGCACTAACACCTATTCACCCCCCTCTAGGTGTTCCCTTTTCAATTGGTATCAGAGCTAGTGCTCCTGATACTTAGGCTTAACATCGTAGGAGTGAGATCCTTTTGGTTGCTAATCTTTTGTTTGCATTTGCTTGCTTGCACACATTTAGTTTACCATGGCTTTCATGACCCCACCTATGTTTGACCCTTCCAACATTCATGTTTGGAAGATTAGGATGACTGTTTTTTTACAAACCCTAGGTCATAAAGTTTACCTTGCCATTACCAAGAAATCCTTCCTTAGTGATAGCAATCATATAGGGGCCAATGCACAAGCCCTAGAGGCCATTAGAAGCACATTACCTAAAGATTATCTTATGTGTGTTTCTAACATTGATTCCGCCTTTGCAGTGTGGAACAAATTGACAACAACCACTACCACCTCCGAGATTCAAGTGCAAATTCAAGAAGAGGAATCTAGTGGAGAATCCGATTCACAATGTTTCATGGTCCAAGGAATGACTCCCTTGAGGTACATTCGGAACCCCACTTAGATAATGATGATTGTGCTAGTTCTTCAAATGATTATGTTGATCCCCATGCCTTGAATGAAGAACTATCTATTGTATGTGAAAAATTAATTGAAAATTATAAGATTTTGAAAAAGAAAAGTCTAGAAATTGAAAAAGAAAATAAGAATTTGCATTCTAGACTTAACAATATTTTACAAGAGAAGGTTGAGGTCTATAATGAAAGGGATTCATTAAGATCTCAATTAGAACTTGCACTTAAAGAAAATGAATTTTTAAAATCTAAAAATGATTGTGAAACACTTTTGAAGAAAAATGAAAATTTGTCTTCAAAAATTGATTTTGTTTTAAAAGAGAATGTTGATTTGAAAAATAAATTATCTCCATTTCAAATGATTTAGATGTGTGTTTGAAGAAAAATGTTGCTTTGCAAAATAAGATTGATGAACATGTTTGCCATGCTAGGGTAGTTTCACCTAGATCACCCCTTGCATGCCCCATTTCTTCTATGATTAAAAATGATATAAACATGTTGAAGAAGAAAATGGATTGTTTGGGCTCCACTATGAGTCAATGTGCTAAGAACCATACACACTTGGAAACCTTGGTTCGTAAGAAACAAGTTCCATCTTTTATGCATGCACACCCTCCACGGCATACACATGCTCCACACGGACACCATCAACACATGTATGCTCATGTGTACACATGTACACATTGTGGCCGAAAAGGCCATCTTGCTAAATTTTGTTATGATAGATTAAATGTTTCAAATTTAGCAAAGAAATTTGTTTGGGTTAGAGAAGGTACTAACCCCCATGGACCCAATAAGATATGGGTACCAAAGACCACCCCTCCTTTGTTTAATGTAGGTGTGGGCTCTCACATGACGTGAGAGTGATGACACCTTGGAGTGGATGCGTTCCGTGCTTAAAGGAGATCAATTGGATGCATCACTTTCAAGGGAAGATTTGGTGGAGAGGACCACCTTTGTTTTGGAGAAATAGAGCGGTGCTCTCATTGGTTTTGGTATCGAATCTCTAACTCCTTATGTTTACATGCTTTCCATGTTTATTTCTCATAGCATGATTTGATGTTTAGTGATCATCATGAATATGCCATGTTAATTAGATTAGTGTTATACTTATTAGTTGGTTGAAACATCCATGTTTTATATGGACTTATATTTCTTAAACTAATTTGTATGACCTAGATCTAATGCACATGCATGTACATATTGATCATATATGTTTTGTATTTCATATCCTTGATGTTTTATAGCATGATTCATTATCTTTGGATTAGTATGTAAATGCCATGATTATTAGATCCTTGACATACATATATAGTATTTGAGACACACATGCTTGTATGAACCCATTCTTAGTGTTCTCACTTTTGTTTAAACTATAATGTACATCATGAATCTAATACATGTGAATTTACATAATAATCATGTTTTATCATGGTGATTTCTTTATTGTGTTTTGATACTTCATGTTAAGATTACTTATTTAGATGTTAGTTTTCATTAAGACTAGGATTTATACTTGTACATATAGTGGGCCACAAATAAATTTATATATGTTTGGGCTTGATTGCTTATTTGAACCCATTAGATGTGCTAGTATAGTCTAGTTTTGATGATTCATACATTTTAAACTTGTATTCCCATTTTAGATTTGTTTTATGAGTTTTTCACTTCATGTATATGTTTGTATTGCCAAACTTTAAGATATACATGTATACCCCTTGAGTCATTTGCCTTTCATGCAAATCTATATATGGACTCAATTGTGTTTAGGGATATGTATGTATACTTATTATGTTGACAAATCATACATATACCTTGAAATGAAATTCGTCTTGGTGAAGATTTAGTTTAATTTTGTGTTTAATTGTTTAACTTCATGTATATGTCTATCTTGTCCAAACTATTAGATATACATGTTTATCCTTTTGAGCCACGTGCCTTCATGCATATACACTTTGTGGACTCGTTGTGTTTTGGATATGTATGTATACTTTAGTTTGTATTAGACATACATATGCCATGAAGATTAAATAAGTTTTGATGATTTTCGTGTTTTCATGATTAAGGAATAATTGAGCTTAATGAAAAATTTTCATGATTATGATATTCACACTTTATATGTACACTCACTTTTATTGCTTGCTCATGTTTTGATTTCATGAGTCAAAATTGTGCTTAATTGGATTAGAGTGTTGATTTTCATGTGGATTTCATGTTTCATGAAAAACAATTTTGTTTTATTCCTTACTTGAAGGATTTCGTACTAGTTTAAAAGATTTTCCATTTAACTAGTTGCGGTATTCTTCACTATGGTAGTGATTTTCAAACAAAGCTTATTTTCAAATCTCTTTTTCGAAAAACCCTACCTTCCATGGGCGGATGGATGGGAGATCATGGTCTTGTATGCTTTAAAATAAAAATTATTTAAAACTTGAACCTTGATTGGGAGGTATTGTAATATGATGTATATGTTGGCCCAAGAGGTTACACTCTCCATTGTTTTGTGTTTTGATGATAACAAACCAAATAAGTGCTATTTGGTACTAATGTTTTGATCTAGATGAATTTCAGGTTTTGTACCATGTTTAGAGCTCATTCGCTTCGCTTTTGCAAAAACTTCTAAGTTCCACATAGCAATGAAGGCTAATTGCACATCAAGGAAGGATCATAGAAGAGAAGGCAATTGCAAGGCATTGGATGGCTCAAAGATTGCTTCAGAGGTCCTTAGGATTTATTTATAGCTTTATAGCATGTTAAAGAATAGAGAGTAGGTTTGAAGCTCAAACACACACGTTTTCACGCGTATGCCTTTTCCAAGTTTATTTCCTATAAAATATACAAAAATATTTTAACACTAATTCTTCTTCCTACAAATCTGTTTTTATGTTGTATATTGATTTCATGTTCAAAATAGTTTTGATCAAAATATTTTTCCTCTCAAAATTCCCTTTGTATTTCAATTTTTGACCTGAGCCGGTCGACCGGCTATATACCACCAGTCGACCGGAGTTCTGGCAGAGTGCACGTATCCGTGTGCACGTCTGTCAGTCGACCGGTAGGCTACCGGTAGTCGACCGAAGTTTTTAGTTTGCTCTCTGGATCTGACCAGTCGACCGGTGGGCTACCGGCCTTCGACCGATAGTTCAACCTTTAGCTTTTCGGTCGACCGGCTGGCTACCGTTAGTCGACCGGTTATTTTTCAAAGTCTCAGTCAGGAGCAGTCGACTGTACCAGTCGACCGATAGTTCATAACGGTCAAATTTTTGAACTATCGGTCGACCGGGCCAGTCGACCGATATGGCCGTTGAACAGTAAACGGGCATATTTTTAATTCTGTTTTAACTTGATTTTTGAAATTAAATATCCGTTGGAGGGTATATTTGGAACTAATTACTTCCTAATCTTCAGTAATTAATTCCTAAACCTAAACCCTAGCCCTCTCCTATAAATAGGGGTGTTTGGAGAGAGTTTCTTTACAACATTTATTCAAGAGAAAATTCAAAAGTTTGGGATATTACAAAAGAGCTTGTTTCTTGTTTTTGTGCTGATATTTCTCATTCATTTTCAGAAGTGTTCTTGATATACTCTCTGAATTTGATTTTCTTTCTTCACTTACACAAGAGCTTCATTCCTTCTCAATATTCTCTAAGGACCTTTGTAAGGGAAGAGATATTTGAAAGAGAGAGTTTGTGATCTTTTGATTACTTAGAAATTGTATTGTGCTGAAATTGTAGGAGTTGGGTACTCCATTTGTAATTGATCTTTGTGATAGTGAAAGTAGCTAGAATCCTTCTGGGGAAGGCGGGGAGTAGAGCTGGGTGCTCGAACCTCGATAACATATCCTTGTGTTTGCGATTGGTTTACTTTACTTGCTATTACTTCTTGCTATTGATTGTGACTTGCATCATTCACTTGCATTCATCTCTATATTTGTTGCTCATTGCTTCATATTTTTAATTTGGCCCTTGATTAGCATTATCACCTATTCACCCCCCCCCTCTAGGTGATTTTCAATTGGTATCAGAGCTTGGACTCTAGGTTTGGCTTAACATCCTTAGAGAGATCCTAAAATATTGCTAATCAACATTTTCATTCATCCATTCATACACTAGTAAACATGGCCGACAACATTAAATCCCCACCTAAATTTGATGGCCTTAATTTCCCTATTTGGAAGGTTAGGATGACTATATTTTTGCAATCACTAGGTAGCTTAGTTGCCAAATCCTTGACCAAACCCTATGAGGCACCCGATGGTGATGAGGGCACTTGGACCGACCTTGACTTTAAGATGTATGAGGCTAACTCAAAAGCCCAAAACTCCCTTCTTACCGCCTTGAATGAGGATGACCTTACACGTGTTATTCATTGCCAATCCGCCTATGAGATGTGGCAACACTTATTGGTCACGCATGAAGGGACCTCACAAGTCAAGAGAGCCAAAGTAGATCTCTTGCGGTCTCAATATGAATCATTTAAGATGCTAGATGATGAAACAATTGATTGCATGATTACTCGTTTCACAAAAATCACTAATGGTCTTTCTTCATTAGGTGACATCATCTCCAACGACCAAAAGGTACGCAAGGTGATACGGGCTCTTCCTCCATCTTGGGAGATCAAGTCTACTACCTTGAAGGAATTGAACGACAAAGACGAGATGGACATCATAAGTCTCATAGGAAACCTCAAAACCTATGAGATGGAGAAGAAAGCAAGAGAAGAGGCGGCTCCAACAAAGAAGAAGTCTATCGCTTTCAAGTCTTCTTCCTCCACCATTGAAGACGAAGATGAAGATGAAGAAGAAGATGAGGAGCTCTCCCTCCTCGTGCGCAACATCAAGAGGATGTACCGGAAGAACAAGCAAAATTTCCGGAGAAAGTTTGAAGGTAAAGAGGAGCGAAAGATCATTTGCTACAATTGCCGCAAGCCCGGACACATCATGGCCGATTGCCCGAATTCAAGAAGAAAATGACTTCCTCCTTCAAGCCAAGAAAGCAAGACGAAAAGAAGGCTTACAAGGCCACTTGGGATTCGGAAAGCGAGTCCGAAGATGAAGAAAAGGCGGACACCGCAAACATGTGTTTCATGGCAAACACACCCAAGGTAACCCCTCAAACTCTTGAATCTATAGATGATAATGATGATGATTTAAGTAAGGAAGTTCTAGTGCATGCTTTTGTAGAACTTTCCGAAACTTATGATAACAAGAAAATGGAGTGTTTTAAACTACAAAAGGAAGTTGCTTTTCTTAAATCTCAACTTGCTTTGATTTCACAAGAAAAAGAGGATCTTTCTTCTAATCTTATTTGCATTCAAAATGAATTTCATTCTTATAAGATTTCTTGTAAGGGTAAACCCCTATTGTTGATAATAATGAAATTTCTTCTTTTAAAGCTAAAATGAGTGATTTGAAAAAGTTTTAAAAGATTGTGCTTTTAATACAAAGAAACTTGAAGAAAAATTTTCCAAAAAGCATACATCTCATGCTAAAGTTTCTCATGATAAGATTCCACATGCTCATACTTCTAATGCTTCTCATGCTAAATCTTTTCATGCTCACAATGCCAATGCTCACAAAACACACACCCATTATGCATTTAAATATGGTAGAGTTTATAGATGTACATATTGTGGCAAAAATGGACATTTAGCTAAATTTTGTTATGATAAATTGCATAGCTCAAATAATCTTGTTTGGGTTAATGGTTCTAACCCTCATGGACCCAAGAAAATGTGGGTACCAAAATCAAGTCCTAAAATGTTTGATGTAGGTACACACCAAGGCTCCAAGACGTAGGGAGCGGTGGTACCTTGATAGTGGTTGTTCAAGGCACATGACATGGGATATCAACAACTTCACAACCCTATCAAGGTACATGGAAGGTGGCTCCGTCACCTTCGGGGATGATTCCAAAGGCAAGATAATGGTATAGGTAACATTCAAGTTGGTTCATCTCCTATTATAGAGAATGTTGTTTTAGTTGATGGTTTGAAGCATAATTTACTTAGTATTAGTCAATTTTGTGATCGTGGTCTTAAAGTTGTTTTTGATGATACTTCTTGTAAGATTTTGATATTAAATCGAATGATTGTATTTTGACCGGTTTTCGTGATGACAATGTTTATATAATTGACATGCTTAATGTAGAGTGTTCTACTAAGTGTTTAAATGCTTTTGATGAAAATTCATGGCTTTGGCATAGAAGATTAGGACATGCATCTTTTGAACATATTTCTAGAATTAATTCAAAGGAATTGGTGAAGGGTATTCCTTGCTTGAGTTTTGAGAAAGACCGCATTTGTAGTGCGTGCCAACTTGGGAAACAAACCAAGTCTTCCTTTAAACCAATCAAGGATATCATGTCAACTAGACCTCTAGAATTAATTCATATGGATTTATTTGGACCAACTAAAACTAAAAGCTTAAATGGAAGTAGATTTGCATTTGTTTTAGTTGATGATTTCTCTCGATTTACTTGGGTTTTCTTTTTGCAAAATAAAGATCAAACTTTTTCTCACTTTAAGATTTTTAGAAAAAGAGTTGAAAAAGAGAAAGGTTTTCCGATTTTGAGAATAAGGAGTGATAGAGGTGGTGAGTTTGTTAACCAACTCTTCATGACTTATTGTGATGAAAAGGGAATTAAGCATGAAATGTCTTGTCCTAGAACTCCACAACAAAATGGAGTTGTAGAAAGGAAAAATAGAACACTTCAAGAGATGGCTAGGACAATGATAAGTGAATACGACCTCCCTCAATATTTATGGGCCGAGGCCGTAAACACCGCATGCTATATATCGAATCGTATTTATTTATGCAAAAATTCTTCGAAAACTTCTTTTGAAATGTATCATTTTAGAAAACCAAATGTTTCCTATTTCAAAGTTTTTGGATGCAAATGTTTTGTTTTGAACACTAAAGAGAATTTGGGTAAATTTGATGCTAAAGCTTATGAGGCTATCTTTGTAGGATATTCCTCTACTAGCAAAGCATATAGAGTTTTCATTAGATCTTCACTTACTATTGAAGAAACCATGCATGTTAAGTTTGAAGAATCTAATGTGTGTGTTGAGAATGTTGTAGAGTTTGAACCATTAGGTGAAAGCTTGGAGAAACTATCCTTGAAGGACTCACCCGCGCAAGAAGAAAAGCAAGAACCTTTAGGTGAAGTTCAAAAGGATAATGAGGAAAGTGCGCAACCACTTCCCAAAGCCTGGAGATATGCTACAAATCATCCAAAGGAGCTCATCTTGGGTGATGCCTCCAAAGGAGTCACAACGCGCTCCAAACTCCATGACCTATGTGGTAACTTTGCTTTCATTTCTCATTTTGAACCCAAAGGCATTCTCGAAGCCGAGACGGACCCATATTGGTTGCTTGTCATGCAAGAGGAACTCAATCAATTTGAGCGCAACCAAGTTTGGCACCTTGTTCCTAAGCCCCACGATAGACCAATAATTGGTACTAAGTGGATCTTTAGGAATAAGTTGGATGAGTCCGGAAATGTCATTAGGAATAAAGCTAGGTTAGTGGCCCAAGGTTACACTCAAGTTGAGGGAATCGACTTTGAGGAATCCTTTGCACCCGTAGCACGGCTTGAAGCCATACGGATAACACTAGCTTATGCGTCTTTTAAAAATTTCAAACTTTTTCAAATGGATGTAAAAAGTGCATTTTTAAATGGATTTCTAAATGAAGAAGTTTTTGTTGCTCAACCTCCCGGTTTTGTTGATCATGTTCATCCCGATTTTGTTTTCAAACTCGATAAGGCTTTATATGGTTTGAAACAAGCTCCAAGAGCTTGGTATGAAAGGCTTTCAAGTTTTCTAATTTCAAACAATTTTATTAAAGGCAAAGTAGACACTACTCTATTCACTAAGCATGTTGATAATGATATTTTGATTGTCCAAATTTATGTTGATGATATAATTTTCGGTTCTACTAATGAAGTTTTATGCAAGGATTTTGAAAAGGTAATGCAACAAGAATTTGAAATGTCCTCCATGGGTGAACTCAATTTCTTCCTTGGACTCCAAGTCAAGCAATTGCAAGATGGGAACTTCATTAGCCAAGCCAAATATGCAAAGGAACTCGTGAAGAGGTTTGGACTTGAAGACGCTAAAACTTGCAACACTCCCATGGCAACTACAACCAAGCTTGATAAGGACGAACAAGGTAAAAATGTTGATATTAAATTGTTTAGAAGCATGATAGGTAGTCTTTTATATTTAACGGCAAGTAGGCCGGATATCATGTTTAGTGTGTGTCTTTGTGCTAGATTTCAATCGTGTCCCAAAGAATCTCATTTAATTGCCGTAAAACGCATTATTCGTTATGTTAAGGGAACGATTGGATTAGGTCTTTGGTATCCGAAAACTATAGATTTTTCTATGACTAGTTATTCGGACGCCGACTATGCGGGTTGTAGATTAGATAGAAAGAGTACTAGTGGGACATGTCAATTTCTCGGTAATTGTCTTGTTTCATGGTCCTCTAGGAAGCAAAATTCCGTAGCTCTATCAACCGCCGAGGCGGAGTATGTTGCCGCGGGGGCTTGTTGTGCACAAGTCCTTTGGATGAAACATACTCTCCTTGATTATGATTTGCATTATAAAAATATTAAAATATTTTGTGATAATACTAGTACTATTCATTTAACTAAAAATGCAAATCAACATAGTAAGACCAAGCACATTGAGATTAGATATCACTTTCTTAGAGATCATTTTGAGAAAGGTGATATTGATATTGATTATGTTTCCACCGATTTTCAACTAGCCGATATTTTCACAAAACCACTTGATTTTGCTAGATTTTCGTTTATTTGTGGAGAATTAAATATGTGTATTATTGATTAAACATGTTTTTCATAACCCTTTTTGATGTATGACAAAAAGGGGGAGAATAAGTTACATGTACAAAAATAAGTTCATTTGGTCTTGGTTCCATATGAATTTATGAGTTTTATGAGTTTTTATATTTTTTTAATCTCTATGATTTTGGTATAAATTGGTATCAAGGAGCAAATTTTTGATTTTTGGTGTTTTTGGTATCAAGTACAAATTTTAAGGTTTCATTTGTATTGTATTGTTGATTTCAATAATTGGTGCATCATTTCTTTTTATCATTTCAATTATTGGTATTTAGAGCATATTTATAATGTTTAAATATAGCATAATTTGAGGGGGAGTTTTCTCCTCCCCATATTTTTGTAAATAGCCTATTTGTTTTGTCATCATCAAAAAGGGGGAGATTGTTGGCCCAAGAGGTTACACTCTCCATTGTTTTGTGTTTTGATGATAACAAACCAAATAAGTGCTATTTGGTACTAATGTTTTGATCTAGATGAATTTCAGGTTTTGTACCATGTTTAGAGCTCATTCGCTTCGCTTTTGCAAAAACTTCTAAGTTCCACATAGCAATGAAGGCTAATTGCACATCAAGGAAGGATCATAGAAGAGAAGGCAATTGCAAGGCATTGGATGGCTCAAAGATTGCTTCAGAGGTCCTTAGGATTTATTTTATAGCTTTATAGCATGTTAAAGAATAGAGAGTAGGTTTGAAGCTCAAACACACACGTTTTCACGCGTATGCCTTTTCCAAGTTTATTTCCTATAAAATATACAAAAATATTTTAACACTAATTCTTCTTCCTACAAATCTGTTTTTATGTTGTATATTGATTTCATGTTCAAAATAGTTTTGATCAAAATATTTTTCCTCTCAAAATTCCCTTTGTATTTCAATTTTTGACCTGAGCCGGTCGACCGGCTATATACCACCAGTCGACCGGAGTTCTGGCAGAGTGCACGTATCCGTGTGCACGTCTGTCAGTCGACCGGTAGGCTACCGGTAGTCGACCGAAGTTTTTAGTTTGCTCTCTGGATCTGACCAGTCGACCGGTGGGCTACCGGCCTTCGACCGATAGTTCAACCTTTAGCTTTTCGGTCGACCGGCTGGCTACCGTTAGTCGACCGGTTATTTTTCAAAGTCTCAGTCAGGAGCAGTCGACTGTACCAGTCGACCGATAGTTCATAACGGTCAAATTTTTGAACTATCGGTCGACCGGGCCAGTCGACCGATATGGCCGTTGAACAGTAAACGGGCATATTTTTAATTCTGTTTTAACTTGATTTTTGAAATTAAATATCCGTTGGAGGGTATATTTGGAACTAATTACTTCCTAATCTTCAGTAATTAATTCCTAAACCTAAACCCTAGCCCTCTCCTATAAATAGGGGTGTTTGGAGAGAGTTTCTTTACAACATTTATTCAAGAGAAAATTCAAAAGTTTGGGATATTACAAAAGAGCTTGTTTCTTGTTTTTGTGCTGATATTTCTCATTCATTTTCAGAAGTGTTCTTGATATACTCTCTGAATTTGATTTTCTTTCTTCACTTACACAAGAGCTTCATTCCTTCTCAATATTCTCTAAGGACCTTTGTAAGGGAAGAGATATTTGAAAGAGAGAGTTTGTGATCTTTTGATTACTTAGAAATTGTATTGTGCTGAAATTGTAGGAGTTGGGTACTCCATTTGTAATTGATCTTTGTGATAGTGAAAGTAGCTAGAATCCTTCTAGGGAAGGCGGGGAGTAGAGCTGGGTGCTCGAACCTCGATAACATATCCTTGTGTTTGCGATTGGTTTACTTTACTTGCTATTACTTCTTGCTATTGATTGTGACTTGCATCATTCACTTGCATTCATCTCTATATTTGTTGCTCATTGCTTCATATTTTTAATTTGGCCCTTGATTAGCATTATCACCTATTCACCCCCCCCTCTAGGTGATTTTCAGTATACACTTGAACTTATTGCTATGTCAATTGGTATCATTGAACTCTTTCAATTGGTATCATTTTGATCTTTTTGTATACTCATATGTTTATTGTGTATGTATATTTTCAATTGGTATCATCTATTGGTGATTGGTACTCATTCTATTTCATACACTTTTATTTGTGCTTAAGATATACATTTTTTTCACAAAATCTTGTTTATGTTAGTGCTGAGTTTCAATTTTGTTTCAATTGATTACTTTTAAATTGGTATCAAGCCCATGCATCTTTTTGATTGGTATTTCATAAAGGGGGAGAAAATTTAATTTTGTCTTTCAATTGGTGATTCTTCAATTGGTATTTGTTTCCCACTCCCTTACTTTATGATTGAAAATTTCATATTGGTATCATATGTTTAATATGAAAATTATTTACAATTGGTATCAAAATTTTGTTTAGACATTCAAAATTTATTATGTTTAATTTCAATTGATATCAAGATGTTTCATGTGTTTTTACTTAAAATTGGTATCTAAATTTTTTTTTTGAAAAATACAAAAATTTTGATTTGTATTGATTATATGCATATAGATTCATGATGAGTGTATCTTGTATTGAAGAGCTTAACATCTCTTCGTTATGTGGTACACGTGTGTAGGGGGAGCTTCACGTCTCCTCTTATACATTACATAATGTGTGTTATGTGAATTAAGGCTTAACATCCCTCTTTCATGTAATGCATATGTGTAGGGAAGCTAACTTAGCGTCTTCCTCTTCATGAATGTATATAGCATATAACATCTATTGATCTTTGTTTATTGATATCAAGATGCTTCATTGACATATTTATCTATTGATATCATGTTGTTTATAGTCACCCCTTATTGACCTTGTTTTTTGTTTTAGACAAAAGGGGGAGAACATTATTTTATTGTTTTGATTGACTTAAAAGGGGAGCAAGATTTTTACCCCTCATTTTATTGTTTGGATTGTTTAACCCTTCTTGATCTTTTTGTTTGAGAAAAAGGGGGAGAAAATTTTGTTTGATTTGATTTTACTTTGTTTACCCCTTTGTTGATGATTAACAAAAAGGGGGAGAATTATTTGAGAGTTTAACATGTTTTTATATATGCATACTTATGTTCTTACATATATTAAATTTTATTGGTAAGTGTTAAGTTTTTATTGGTATCTAGAGCATCTAGTGTTTTTGTTGTTAATGCTTTATTAATTTAATTGGTAACTAGAGCTTCTAGAACATGTGTTTGTGTTTTATGCATATTGATGCATACATGTTTATGTACATTCATTGCATATATTTTATTTATTTGTTTATGCATGAGTTAAGGGGGAGCTTCTTTGAAGCTTAACTTTAATCCATGCATATATAACTTCATGAGTTTTGTCATCATCAAAAAGGGGGAGATTGTTGGCCCAAAGGCTTTCCACTCTAGTTTTGATGATGATTAACTCATGTAGTTATGTTTACTAATAATCTTGTGTTGTTTAAGTTTCAGATCATTAACCAAGATATTAGTTGGTGATTAGCTTCAACAAGGTGTTTAGAAGCTTTTCATGATGATTCCAGGGTCAAAGCTTCAAGATCACACATTGCCTAGCCCATGGATGGAGTTTTTGGAGCAAGTCAACTTGAAGATGAAGATCATCAAGAAGACTTAGGTATCCATAGTTTAGTTAGTGTGTTTAGATCCATTTGTAAAGCTTAGTATAGTTGATATGCTCAAGTGCACACAACACACAAAAGTTTTCATGTTTGGGATTTGGTTTTCATGAATAGTAGATCAAAACAAGTTTACTTTATTTCTATGTATATTAGATGTATTCTAGATATACATACATGGTTTAACTTGCTAAGCAAACTTATTTTGATATCCCTATTCATGTGTTGAAAAATCAAGTTTGATAAAAATACAAGTTTTGTTTTTGATAAAATTTGCAAGACTCAAAAATGAATTGATATGATTGATATATGTCTTGAAATTTTTATCACAAGTTTGTGTTTCCATATAAAATGATAAAATTATTTTTGGTGATTTTTAGAAGTGTTAAAAGATTTTTAGAAAATATTTTAACATGTTTTTCTGACCCAGATTGTTGTTCCAGGCTTCAACTAAGTCGACTTGGTCCTCTGACTAGTCGACTAGGCAGAGGTCGGTCGACCGGGTCGGTCGACCGACGTGCACAAAACTGTGCACGTTTGGAGCCTCTGGGACGGTCGACCGGGACGGTCGACCGGGTCTGAGAGCTCTGCTCTCTGTTTGTTTGGGTCGACCGGGCGGTCGACCGCTGCAGAGAGTTCTGCTCTCTGTTTGTTTTGGTCGACCGGGCCGGTCGACCGCAGTTGCCCAACGGTCATATTTCTGACCGTTGGCGGTCGACCGGGCCGGTCGACCATTGCCTGTCAGAGCTGCCAGCTCAGTTCTAACGGCTAGTGTTGTATTGGGCCTATATAAACCCATCTCTTTGGGTTTTTGGCCAAGGTTTTTAAGAAGAAAAATTTCAGTGTTTCTCTAGTGTTTAAACAAGTTTTCAAAATAGTTTTTGTGCTAAAAAGATTTCATCTTTATTGTTTTTGGGTTTTTGGAAAATCAAAGAAAACTAGGGTTTTGGGATATTGATTTGATCCTTAATTTCTATCATATACAAGAGATTTCCCAAGTAGTTTTTCTTTGTTGCTTGTTTCCAAAAACACCTAGTTTCCACACTTGAGCTATCACCTATCCTAATCTATTTAGGATCTTGTTTTTGTGAAAAAGAAAAGAGAAAAGAAAGAGAGAGTTTTGAGGTTATTGTTGTGACCTCTAAGTTGTACACCCTTATTCTTGTTGTATCCCTCTTCGGTAGAGGTGATTGGGTGATTGGTTTGTATCCCTCAAGTGTGAGGTGATTGAGATTGGTTGTGAGCCTCTTCGGTAGAGGCGTTGTTGTTGGTTGTTGTATTGGCTACGGGCCTACCCCTCGGTTGTGAGGTGGTTGTTTGAGAGAGGAGTTTGGTACTCCTAGAGTTGTAACAAATCCTCTTTGGTAGAGGTTCCCTCGGTGGGAGATAGTGGATTGGAAATCCTACACGGTGGTGTAGGCGGGGATGTAGAGCAAGGGTGCTCGAACCTCGAAACATATTATTGTGTTTGCGTTTGATCCACTTGTCTCTAAACTCTCTCTCTTTACATTTGTGCAAAGCATCATACCTCATTCATATCATATATTGCTTGTGTTGAGCATAATTCATATCATACATATCTATTTGCTTGTGTTGCCATTACTTACTCCATATTGCTATATCCTTGATTGCTTGGCTTGATTGTGTGTGCACATTGCTTGGATTGCTTGTGTGTGTGCCTAACTTATACTCATCCAACAAGAGCTTCACATAGCGACTCAACCCATTTCAAGGGGAATCAAGAGGAGTTAGTCCAGAGCCTCGCAAGGGGAATTCGGCTACACTTGTTGTATTGTATTAGTTTGTGCAATATTTGCATTAGCTTCCACATTTAGCGCACTTAGTTTTACATTAAGTTTAGATTAGCACTAACACCTATTCACCCCCCTCTAGGTGTTCCCTTTTCAGGAGTGAGATCTTGGTTTGCTAATCTTCATTTGCATTGTTCATTTGCACTCATTTAGTTTGCTCTCATGGATAGCCCTCCTATGTTTGACCATATTAGACTTGATGTTTGGAAGGCCAATATGAGTAGCCATTTGAAAAGACTAGGACATCTAGTTTATCAAGCCTCCACTATGGAATCATTCCCTAATAGTAGCAAGCATAAGAAGGCAAATGCATTAGCACTTAGAACACTTAGAGCATCTCTTAGTGAACATCTTTTACCGGTGTTTGATCATTATGACTCGGCTTTTGCAGTTTGGAGCTTATTGACGTCTCCCGAGCTTCCAAGGATTATCAACAAGATGAGGAGATCTAAGAGAGAAAAGTCCGAAGAGCATTGCTTCATGGTCCAAGGGAAAAACTCCCTTGAGGTACAATCAGACTCTCAAATAGATGATAGCTCTAGTTCCTATTGCCATGGTTGTTTTGAAGTTCAAACATTGAATTTGGAACATGCTCAAAAGCTTGAAAATTTATTGGAAAAACATAACCTTTTGAAAGAGGACAACCTTGTTTTGAAAAATGAATTAAAGGATTTGTGTTCTAATTTTGAATTTGTTTTGCAAGAGAAGGAAGAGATTACTAGTGAACGTGACTCACTAAGATCTCAACTAGACCTTGCCCTTGATGAGATTGATATTTTGAAAAACAAAAATGATTGTAATGATGTTGTGAAAAACAATGAGGTTTTATCTTCTAAATTGGATTTTGTTTTAAAAGATAACCTTGTTTTGAAAAATAAAATTGATTCAATTACAAAAGAATTGGATTTGGTTTTAAAGAAAAATGAATCTTTGAAAATTGATATTGATTCTCATGTGTGCCATGCTAGTATATCTTCTTCTTCTTCTTGCACACCTATTGCTTGCTCCACTTTATCTTCCACTATTGAAAATGATATAAATGTTTTGAAGAAAAAAGTGTTGAATGTTTGGGCTCCACTTTGAGCCAATGCACATTGAATCATTCACGTTTGGAAACCTTGGTTCGCAAGAAACAAGTTTCATCTTTGCATGCACACCCATCACGGCATACACATGCTTTCCACGGTCACCACCTTCACACGTATGCTCATGTGTACACATGTACACATTTTGGTCGAAAAGGCCACCTTGCTAGATTTTGTTATGATCGTGTTTATCATGAAAATTTAGCAACTAATCTTGTTTGGGTTAGAAAAGATACTAACCCCCGTGGACCCAAAAGAAAATGGTTACCAAAGACCACCTCTATGCTTTTTGATGTAGGTGGGAGCTCTCGCATCACGTAAGAGTATTTGTCACGCCCCGCTTCTCAAAATACACAAAATTAGGTACGTGACAAGAGTCGGCGACGTATTTTCAATTAAAATACGCTAAGCCTCAATGTAGTAAATCAAAACATAAAGTTCACAATTTATTCCAGCATTCCAAAGCAGGTACAATAATGTCTTGAAAGTTCATTTATTATAAACATAACAAGAATGAAAGCAAAAATACTAAGGAGCCTCACGAACTGAAACTGCTGATGGTCTACTGAAGATCTGCAACGCGCTCAAAGTACTCCTGGTCCTGCAATGTGCTCAGATCTGGATCTGAGCATAGCAAACTCAGGGTCGTCAATAAGCGACCTAGTGAGTGGTAAAATAAAAAGGGGAAGATGCACATGCATGTAATGTAAAAGCATATGAAAAGAAAATATACATGATAAGAGTGAACAACATGCCAACAAGAAATAAATAATAGCTAAACAAGTCAGTGATATAATCAAAGGTACCTCATGTCATGAATATAATCAATGTCTATAATAACATGCAAGTCAGAATGTCAAGTTCAGTTTATAGTATCAATATAAGAATTCAGTTTTCATTATTAATTATGTCAGCGAACACCAATTGCCACATGTAATAGACGCATCCCATACTACGCCTATTACACGTGCCAATCGAGGTCCTCACTTATTGAAACTGATCGGTTGGAGACATTGTCTGTGTTTTAGGTGGGTCCCGTGCATACCCGGGACCACGGCCCAGACTCCTGGCGCTGAACCAGGACCTACCACAAGGTAGTCAGGAACATGTAAACAGGAACAAGTACATGTATAACATGTATAACATGAACAGGAAACATGACGGGGTGCCAGTCACCCCACGGGAACCCTGCAGTGGAACCCTCTTTCGGCTGCACAACCTAAATCCTAGGTCCACCCAAAATACAGACGCTGTCTCCTCCATCAATCTCCCCAATCCCAGTGTAAGTTATTTAATTTAGTTGTCAGGATTATTAATGTACATGTTACCTAAATCTACTGGGATAACTCGGTAATGGTGATAGTAACAACATAGCAGTGAAATCGTGATACATGTATAACAGGATATGTATGTCGGTGAACATGATAAACAGGATGAGATTGTTACCGTCTAATAATGTTTTTCCCAGTAGTTGGATAACATGAACATGATGGTCATAAATGTCATTCAGGTGTGTCATAGTAGTAAAATCCTAACCGGTGTCATGTAGTGATCAAGGAGGTCCATTGTCAATAACAAATGTGCTTAATTGCATATGAATACATAAACATGCTACAAATAATACATGCAGGTAATTCATGAAATTATAAAATTTCTAAGTACTAACACATTAGTTTAAATAACATAAGTAGATACGTAGATAAAATCCTTCCTCACAAGACTTCTTATGAGCTGAAGGAGGAAAAAGCACTCACCTGGGGTAGATCTCAATCCAAAGCACTACAAAATCCTAGAATCCCGAAAAATCTACACAATTTATTTCAATAGAAATTGTTAGGATCTTTAATTTATTTAATCCTTATTAATTAACTTAAGATTGGGAGTATGATCCTATGAATTACATGAACTTAATAGGTTTACTTTATCAAATTTTAAATTCTCTATTATTGGGTTTTCAAAACTTTTTTAACATTAATTTTCTTAACGGGTTCGAATTTATCGTTTTACAAAACTGACTTTAAAGAGGGTAATTTGATTTAATTTTTGTTGCTATTCTTCTGAAAATTTTATCATGAAAGTATTGGTGCCTTGAGGTGGATGCGTTCTAAGCCCAAAAGAGAACCATTTGGATGCTGCACTCTCAAGGGGATTTGGTGGAAGGACCACCGTGGTTTGGAGAACTAGAGATGTACCTTCATGAGTTTTGGTATCATTCTCTAACTCCCATTTTTATTTGCATGCTTTTCATGATCATCTATTTATAATATGCCATGGTTTACTGTTCATTATGCTTATGCCATGCTTATTAGAATAGTGCTATACATGTTTAGTTACTTGAGCACCCATATTTTATATGGATCTATAATTAGTATTCTCACCTTGTTTAAACTAACATGTATGCCCTAGATCTAATGCACATGCATATGCATTATGACCATTTGGATGTTTATGATTTTTGTTGAATCATGTTTTATAGTTTCATGATTAGTATGATGTTTGCCATGTTTATTAGACTTATGCTTTACATGATTAGTTGTTGAGACACCCATGTTTAATATGGACCCATATTTTGTGTTCTCTTTATGTTTTAGCTATCATGTTAATCATAGATCTAATGCACATGTCTTTGTCATACTAATCATATGGTTGACTATGACTCTTTGTTTTAATAATTCATGTTTTGATTACTATGTTTATCTTGTTGGGTTATGATTCCCGTTTTATGCTTAATGATTTGATTACTTGTTTAGATGTTAGTTTTCAATAAGACTAGAATTTATACTTGCACATGTAGTGGGACACAAATAAATCTTTATATATGTTTGTGCTTGGATGCTTATTTGTACCCATTAAATGTGTTAGTATAGCCTAGTTTTGATGATTCATGCATTTTAAACTTGTATTCCTATTTTTGGATTTGTTTTATGTGTATGAGTTTTTATTTCATGTATATGTTTATTTTGCCAAACCTTAAGATATACATGTATACCCTTTGAGTCATTTGCCTTTCATGCAAATCTATACATATGGACTCAATTGTGTTTAGGGATATGTATGTATACTTATTGTGTTGACAATTCATACATATAGCTTGAAATGAAATTAGTTTTGGTGAAAATTTAGTTTTTTTTTTGATTTCGTGTTTATTTGTTTAACTTCATGTATATGTCTATCTTATCCAAACTATTGATTATACATGTACATCCTTGAGCCACGTGCCTTCATGCATATACTTTTGTGGACTCATTATGTTTAGGATATGTATGTATACTTTAGTTTGTACATGACATACATATGCCTTGAAGTTTAAATCGTTTGGATGAATTTCATGTTTGCTAGGTGATTTCACATTTATAATGAATTTCATGTTTTTAAGATGATTTCAATTGGTAATTTCACATCTTAGATGAATTTCATGTTTTCAAGGAATTTCACATGGGCTTAATTGAATATTTTCATGTTGATGTGTGTCACATACCACTTGTTCACTCACTTTATTAGTTCACTCATGATTTGTTTTCACGAGACTATGATATGGACTTTATAGATTTTGAGTGTTTAGTGATCATGTGATTTACATGTGTTTCATGAAAAACAATTTTGTTTTATTCCTTACTTGAAGGATTTCCTTCTAGCTTTAAAAGTTTTTTCCTATAACTAGTTCGTATTCTTCACCATGGTAGAGTTTTTCAAACATACTATATTTTCAAATCTATTTTTGAAAACCCCTACCATCCATGGGAGGATGGATAGGAGATCATGTTCATGTTTGCTTAAAGTGAAAATCATTTAAAAACTTGAACCATGATTGGGAGGTATAGTTATATGAGATATACATTTGATCTTATAGTTATTTCAATTGGTATCATTAAATTCTTTCAATTGGTATCAATCTTGACATTTCTTGTATACTCATATTTATTTTGTATGTATGTATGCTTTCAATTCCAAGAATATCAATTTCTATTGGTATCTATTTTTCATACATATATATGTTTTATTTGTGCTTATTATATCCCTATATCTTTAAGTACAAAATCTTGTTTATGCTAGTGCTTGAGCTTTAACTTAGTTTCAATTGATTACTTTTAAATTGATATCAAGCCTATGCATCATTTTAGTTGGTATTTCATAAAGGGGGAGAAAATTTGATTTTGTCTTTCAATTGGTATTTGACTCCCACTCCCTTACTTTATGATTGAAAATTTTAAATTGGTATCGTATGTTCAAAATGAAAATTATTTACAATTGGTATCAAAACTTTTGGTTAGACATTCAAAATTTATTATGTTTAATTTCAAATGGTATCAAGATGTTTCATGTGTTTTTATTTAAAATTGGTATCAATATTTTTTTTTTTTGTTTCCTTTCAATTGGTATCAAGATGCTACTTTTTGACATATTTTCAATTGGTACCTTAATTGATTGTCACCCCTTATTGACTTCGTTTTTGTTTTAGACAAAAAAGGGGAAAATATTATTTTTATTGATTCATTGTTTCAAACAAAAAGGGGGAGAAAAATTTATTGATTTTTCAATTGATTTGGTTTTGCTTTTACCCCTTATTGAAGATTGACTCTTTGTATTAAAAAGAGGAGAAGATTTTGTTTTGTATTGGTTTATACCCCTTTGTTGATGATTGACAAAAAGGGGGAGAAGAATTTGAGTTTATATGCATGTTTATGTTTTGCATATATTAAGTTTAATTTAGTTTAATTTTAATTGATATCTAGAGCATGTTTTGTAATTGGATGTTTTGTAATTGGTATCTAGAGCATGTTTTGTTTTAAACATTTCATTGGTATCTAGAACCTTTTATTGTTTATGCATAGATATGCATGTTTCATGTTTAATATTCATTGCATATTTATTATTTATTTGTTTATGCATGAGTTAAGGGGGAGCTTCTTTGAAGCTTAACTTTAATCCATGCATATATAACTCCATGAGTTTTGTCATCATCAAAAAAGGGGAGATTGTTGGCCCAAAGGCCTTCCACCCTAGTTTTGATGATGATTAACTCATGTAGTTATGTGAACTAATAATCTTGTGATTTTAGTTTCAGATCATTGATCAAGTTATTAGTTGGTAATTAGCTTCAACAAGATGATTTGGAAGCTTTCACATGTTGATTCAAGAGCCCGAGCGTCAAAGATCATATATAGCAATTGCTCGGTGGATCAAGGAGTTTTGGATCGAGTCGGCTTGGAGATTGCGCTCTACAAGAAGACATCGGTACCTTAGTTTAGTTTTGTGCTTAGATCCAAAATTGTAAAGATTAGAATAGTATGATAATGCTCAAGTTCACAACACACACGTTTCATGTTTTGAGTATTGGTTTTTGGTTTTTCGGTTTTAGGTTTAACCGATCTTGGTTTTCATGAATAGATAGATCAAAACAAGTTTACATGGTTTAATGTATATATGATTTGTTCAATATACATACATGCTTTAATTTCCTAGACAAACTTAGTTTTGACCCACTTATTCATGTGTTTTATGTTTTGGTATTTTTGACAAAACATATTTTGGAATTATTGACAAAAACATGGATATATGTTTATTTCATGTATATTGGATTTCTATCCATATGCATCATGCTTCAAAGTGTTTAAATATCATGTTTTTGTATTTGGAAGAGTTTTGGACAAAACGTATTTTCTATTCAAAATCAAAGTTTTAGAAAATACAGTTTTTGGTTTTTGGTAAAAACGATTAGACACAAAAATAGTTCATATTGATTGATATTTGAGCTAAACTTTTTACCACATGTTTATATATCAATGCAAAATGGTAAAACTATTTTTGGTGATTTTTAGAAAATATAAAAGAATTTTTAAACATGTTTTTAACCCAGTTTTCTGTTCCAGGCTTCACCAGTCGACTAGTCCTCTGACCAAGTCGACTTGGCTGAAATCGGACGACCGGGTCGGTCGACCGACGTGCACAGATTTGTGCACGTTTGGCAGACTTGGGACGGTCGACCGTCCGGGTCGACCGGGTCAGAGAGCAGAGCTCTCTGTTTGTTTGGGTCGACCGGGGCGGTCGACCGGTAGCTGGCAACGGGCAAAATTTGACCGTTGGACGGTCGACCGGCCGGTCGACCGGCAGTGTATTTCTGGCATTTTCTGCTGCCAACGGCTATATTTTTCTGGGGTCTATAAATACCCCATTGGAAAGAGTTTTTCTCTTAGATTTTTTGTGCGAATTTTTCCTTACTCTCTGGTGTTTTCACAGCAATCAAAAGATGTTTTTGGATTCAAATTGAACAATCTATTTGGTGTTTTTGCTAGGGTTTGGAAATTCAAAGAAAAGGATTTTTGGAAAAAAGAGTTTGATTCATCTTCTATATCTTGGTTTCAGTTTTTCCCAAGAATTTTTCTTTGTGATTTTGATTTCCATTCCATTGGTTTTTTCCCACACTTGAGCTAAAATCTACTATCTCTTCTATAGGATCTTTGTGTGAGAGAAAGAAATTGTTTGTGGTTGTTGCTTAGACCACAAAGTTAAAAACCCAATCTTTACTTTGTGCCTTGCCCTCATTGTGTTGAGGAAGTTGTGCAATTGGGTTGTATCCCTCAAGTTGTGAGGTGATCCTTGTGTTTGCTTTGTGCTAATCCCTCGGGTTGTGAGGTGATTGTTTTGTTGGATTGGAGCTTGCCTCAAGGAGGAGGTTGTGGTTGTAAAGAGAGGAGTTGGGTACTCCTTGTGAGAGTTCTTTGTGGACTAGCTAGTGGATTAGAAATCCTTCGTGTGTCGAAGGCGGGGATGTAGAGCTGGGTGCTCGAACCTCGAAACATATCTTGTTGTTTGCGCTTGAACCATTGACTCTCTCTATCTCTCTCTTTATTTTGTGCCTTGCAACTATTCATATTGTGCATTCATAATTGCTTGGCTTGATTGTGTGTGCATCATTTGTTGATTGCACTTGAGTGTATTGCATTTAGTTTTTAAATTCCGCATTGAGTTGACTAGATTAGCATAATCACCTATTCACCCCCCTCTAGGTGATCTTTCAATTGGTATATTGTTGGCCCAAAGGCCTTCCACCCTAGTTTTGATGATGATTAACTCATGTAGTTATGTGTACTAATAATCTTGTGATTTTAGTTTCAGATCATTGATCAAGTTATTAGTTGGTAATTAGCTTCAACAAGATGATTTGGAAGCTTTCACATGTTGATTCAAGAGCCCGAGCGTCAAAGATCATATATAGCAATTGCTCGGTGGATCAAGGAGTTTTGGATCGAGTCGGCTTGGAGATTGCGCTCTACAAGAAGACATCGGTACCTTAGTTTAGTTTTGTTTTTAGATCCAAAATTGTAAAGATTAGAATAGTATGATAATGCTCATGTTCACAACACACACGTTTCATGTTTTGAATATTGGTTTTTGATTTTTCGGTTTTGGGTTTAACCGATCTTGGTTTTCATGAATAGATAGATCAAAACAAGTTTACATGGTTTAATGTATATATGATTTATTCTATATACATACATCCTTTAATTTCCTAGACAAACTTAGTTTTGACTCACTTATTCATGTGTTTTATGTTTTGGTATTTTTGACAAAACATATTTTGGAATTATTGACAAAAACATGGATATATGTTTATTTCATGTATATTGGATTTCTATCCATATGCATCATACTTCAAAGTGTTTAAATATCATGTTTTTGTATTTGGAAGAGTTTTGGACAAAATGTATTTTCTATTCAAAATTCAAGTTTTAGAAAATACAGTTTTTGATTTTTGGTAAAAACGATTAGACACAAAAATAGTTCATATTGATTGATATTTGAGCTAAACTTTTTACCACATGTTTATATATCAATGCAAAATGATAAAACTATTTTTGGTGATTTTTAGAAAAGATAAAAGACTTTTTAAACATGTTTTTAACCCAGTTTTCTGTTCCAGGCTTCACCAATCGACTAGTCCTCTGACCAAGTCGACTTGGTTGAAGTCGGACGACCGGGTCGGTCGACCGACGTGCACAGATTTGTGCACGTTTGGCAGACTTGGGACGGTCGACCGTCCTGGTCGACCGGGTCAGAGAGCAGAGCTCTCTGTTTGTTTGGGTCGACCGGGGCGGTCGACCGGTAGCTGGCAACGGGCAAAATTTGACCGTTGCACGGTCGACCGGCCGGTCGACCGGCAGTGTATTTCTGGCATTTTCTGCTGCCAATGGCTATATTTTTCTGGGGTCTATAAATACCCCATTGGAAAGAGTTTTTCTCTAAGATTTTTTGTGCGAATTTTTCCTTACTCTCTGGTGTTTTCACAGCAATCAAAAGATGTTTTTGGATTCAAATTGAACAATCTATTTGGTGTTTTTGCTAGGGTTTGGAAATTCAAAGAAAAGGGTTTTTGGGAAAAAGAGTTTGATTCATCTTTTATATCTTGGTTTCAGTTTTTCTCAAGGATTTTTCTTTGTGATTTTGATTTCCATTCCATTGGTTTTCTCCACACTTGAGCTAAAATATACTATCTCTTCTATAGGATCTTTGTATGAGAGAAAGAAATTGTTTGTGGTTGTTGCTTAGACCACCAAGTTAAAAACCCAATCTTTGCTTTGTGCCTTGCCCTCATTGTGTTGAGGAAGTTGTGCAATTGGGTTGTATCCCTCAAGTTGTGAGGTGATCCTTGTGTTTGCTTTGTGCTAATCCCTCGGGTTGTGAGGTGATTGTTTTGTTGGATTGGAGCTTGCCTCAAGGAGGAGGTTGTGGTTGTAAAGAGAGGAGTTGGGTACTCCTTGTGAGAGTTCTTTGTGGACTAGGTAGTGGATTAGAAATCCTTCGTGTGTCGAAGGCGGGGATGTAGAGCTGGGTGCTCGAACCTCGAAACATATCTTGTTGTTTGCGCTTGATCCATTGACTCTCTCTCTATCTCTCTCTTTACTTTGTGCCTTGCAACTATTCATATTGTGCATTCATAATTGCTTGGCTTGGTTGTGTGTGCATCATTTGTTGATTTCACTTGAGTGTATTGCATTTAGTTTTTAAATTCCGCATTGAGTTCATCAGATTAGCATAATCACCTATTCACCCCCCTCTAGGTGATCTTTCATGGTCGACCGGACCGGTCAACTGACTTTTGTCTCAGTTGACCATCTGGTCGACCGGCAGAAGGCCTGGTCATACATTTTCAGGGATTAAAACTTGGTCTTTTTTACCTTCAATAAAATCTCATAAATTCTCATAAATTTTACAAAAATAAGTTCATTGATATACTTTGATATACAAACATGTTTGATTAAAAATCAAAATATATTACAAATATTTTAAACTATTTTTGTAATATAGAAATTTTGGTTATAAACAAAAACCGTATTTTTCAAAAATAATCTCCAAATTAAAAAATGATTTTTTCAAAACTTCTCCAAATATAAAAATAAGATATTTTAAACACGTTTGAAGCTTAGTGTGTATGGATATGATCCACTATATATATGAGATGAAATATCTATGTTTTTAACCATAAGCTCTAAAATAAGTTTTGATAAAACACATGTATATTTTGAAGCTTAAAAATCAAAACGGTATTTTCTAAAACACATATAAATTTTGTGTGTGTGTATATGAACTTGAGCAATCTATCAACTAATCTATCCTTTATATTTTACCTAAAAATAAAATCTTGACACTTACAAAACCCGACACAAGTCTTCTTGAAAATCTTCTCTTGAAAATCTTCTTCTTCTTCTTGACTTGGTCCAAACCTTGATCCAATGAGTTAGATTTCTCTTGAGTACTTGATGCGATCTTGATGCGCAAGCTCTTGAATCAACACGTGCTAGCTCCAAAACTTTACTTTGAATTCTTTGTTGAAGCTAAATACCTACTAAGATATTGATCAAATATCTGAAACTAAATAGACACAAGATCATTTGGACTATAACACATGAGTTAATCATCATCAAAAGTAGAGCGATGGGCCTTTGGGCCAAAAATCTCCCTCTTTTTGATGATGACAAAACTCATGGAGTTATATACGTATGGATTAAAGTTAAACTTCATTAAAGCTCCCCCTTAACTCATGCATAGTAATAATAATAAGATATTTAATAAAGTGCATAAAATTAAACAAAGATATATGCATAAACAAGAAGATAAACATGCATAAAACTAAATTCTTTTTCCCTTTTTGCATAAACAAAACATATATGCATAAACAAGAAAATAAACATGCATATATAAACTCTCAAAATCCTTTTCCCCCTTTTTGTCAATTCATCAACAAAGGGGCGAAAATAAATCAAACAATAAAGATATCTATGCGATATACATTCATGAAGAGAGAGACGTGAAGTTAGCTCCCCTGCATACATACATCACATGAAGAAGGGATGATAAAATCCTAGCTCACATAAAGCATAATATACAATGCATAAGTGAAGATGTTAAGCTACCCCTACACACGTGTACCACATAAAGAAGAGATGTCAAGCTCCTCAATATAAGATACACTCGACATGAATCTATATATAGACAAGATGTTAAGCTCCCCTTGCATATAGGCGATATATATCAACAAATTTTGAAACTACTTTAAAACAAAATTTTGAATTTTTAATTCAATAAAAACAAATTTTGATACCAATGAAAGTAAAAATTTTATATTTTTGATACCAATTGAAAGTAAAATATTTTATATTTAACTTTTTGATACCAGTTGAAATATATGGTAAATTTTGATACCAAATAAAATATCAATTGAAATACTAATTGAAAACAATGTATAAGCTTATAAAGATACCAATTTACATTTAAATTTAAGTCAAGCTTAGTATAAATATAATTTGTACTTTAAACATGTAAAGTTATTGTAAATCAAGCACAATCAAAATATATATGTGTATGAAAAAGAAAGTACCAATTGAAATTGATATTATTTGAGATTTTAAAACATACATATATAAAAACAAATATGAGTATACAAAAATAAAATTTCATGAAGTTCATGTGTATAACTCATAACTATCCACCCTATTCATGCACATGTTTTAAAAGATTTTAATTTAGAGCATACAAGGCATGGTTGCCCAACCATTTGCCCTTTAAGGGTAGCAGTCTTCAAATAGATTTGGAAGTATTTGTAGATTAAAAATACTACCAAATGAAGAATAAATAACTAGTTTAAAGTAATTTTTGAAAAACTAGTTAAAAATCCTTCAAATATGAAAACAAATCATATATCCCATGAAGCATGCTAAAAATACAAGAGTTGACACTCGAAATCTATAAAGCTCAAAATTTCTCATGAAAACAATACCATGAGTAAACAAATGAAGTGTGAGTGCTCAAGAATCATGTGAATAGTATTTTCATGAAAAAGATCAATAAGGCTCAAAATAAATATGAATTTCTTTTATCAAAAAAAATGTATTTTTCATTAAAAACAAACTTCAAGGTATATGTATATTTTATTCAAAACTAAAAATATACATACATATTTTAAACACAAACGAGTCTATAATAGATTTTGCATGAAGGCAAGAGATTCAAGGGTATACATGTATATCTATAAGTTTTAGATAAGATTAACATATACATGACGCAAAATATGCACAGAGATAGGCAAAACAAGTATAAGTGAAAGAATCATCAAAACTAAGTTATACATGTACATATAATGATTACAAATGAGCAATGAAGTACAAACATATAAGGATCAATTGTTTCTCACTACTTGTACACGTATATACACAAGTTTTAATAAAAAGTTCATCTAATCAAGTATTCACCACAAGAAGCCCAAAACCAAAACATGCTAAAAATTATCAAATGTAAAAGCATATAAACTAAAAGGGAGTTTAGAGATAGTTATCAAACATATGAACTATTCTCTAAGTCTCCAAAACATGATGATCTTCCCATCAAACTTTCTTGATAGCGATGCATTCATAAGGTATGTCCATCAAGCTCATGCATCCACCACCAAGGCACCATACCTCTCAACATGTGAGAGCCCACACCTACATCAAACACAAGAGGTGGAGATTTTGGTACCCATTTTCTTTTGGGTCCATAGGGGTTAGTTTTATACGGAACCCAAACATTTTTTTTTTTGCAAAATTTAAAGAATTTACTCTATCATAGCAAAATCTTACAAGATAGCCTTTGCGGCCGCAATGTGTACATTTGTACACTTTAGCATGCATATGAGAATGATTGTGATAATGATGTGCAAAGCGTGCATATGTATGCTGTGGGTTGAGTGCATGAACATGTGGAGCTTGTTTCTTTTGAAACAAGATTTCCAATTTATTATGATTAAATGCACAATTGCTCAAAGTTGAGCTCAAACAATTTATTTTATTTTTCAAAACTTGAATCTCATTTTTATTAATAGTAGCCTGAAGAGCATGGCAAGAATGAGAGTCAACAATCTTTTTCCTTTTAGAGAGATTTTCTTTTTCCTTTGAAACAATTTTTCTTTTCAAAGAGTTATTTTCATCCAAAGAAATTTCTTTTTCTTTTTCCACCAAGTGATTTTATTTTTCAAAGAATTATTTCTTTCACAAAGTTCATTTAATTTAGAAGACAAGGAAACATTCTCCTTTTTAAAAAATTCATTTTCTTTTGAAACACATGCAAATTTACTTTTAAAAGAGTCATTTTCTTTTAAAATGGAATCATATTTATTTTCAATTTCTTATTATCCTTTTTGAGCAAATCATATTTTTCAAGAAGTTGTTGACAAAATGAAGTAAGCTCATCATAAGACATGTCAACATTCTCATCAAGCTCGGATTCAGAATTTACCTCAAGGGGGTTATCCCCTTGGACTATGTAGCATATGTTAAAAGCATCACTTCCATCATCCGAGTCGCTCCCCGCATAATATTGCTTTTATTCGCCAAGGGAGACTATACTGTTCCATATTACAAAAGCCGAATCAAAATTAACAACCCTAGATAAATATTCATCATTTAGGGTACTCTTTAATGCATGGATGGCTTTTGCATTAGCCTCTAGATGTTTGCCATTTAAATAATATGAATCTTTAATGGTGGCAAGATAAACACGAATACCTAGGGCTTTGAGGTACATAGACATCTTAACTTTCTAAGTTTGGATGTTAAGAATGTCAAACATGGGAGGTGTCATAAAATCCATGTGTGTGCAAACAAATATTGTGATTAGCTAAAAATGAGGATCTTTACCTCTAGGTTGTTAGACCAAAATCAAGAGCACCAAGCTCTGATACTAATTGAAATTCACCTAGAGGGGGGTGAATAGGTGATATGCCAATCTAATGATGAATAATGCGAAATTAAAAACTATTAAGCTAAACACACAAGGTATAACACAAGAGTGTAACCGAATTCTCGGTGAAGGGCTCTAGACTATCTCCTCAAGATTCCTCTAGATAAGAGTTGAGGTGGCTCTCTTAGTTGAATACAAGTGTGAGCAACCAATCCCAAGCATAAATCAATTAAGCACAAGTATATCAAGCAAGTAATGAATATGAACAATAAGAGCATGCAAGTTATTAACACAAGTGAGAGATAGAGAGAGCAATCGCAAACACGAGAGATTTGTTTCGAGGTTCGAACACCCTTACTCTACGTCCCCGCCTTCAACACCATAAAGGATTTCACTAGAATCGATCTCACCGGATCACTCGATGCCACACCTACAAGGAGTTCACATTAGAACTCTTGGACTCACTACTCCCTCTCTTGTTCCTGTAAGAACTACACATGCAAGCACACTAGCTTGCCGAGGACGCACATCTACACCAAGCTCACACAAGAACTCGAAACAACACGAACCCGCAATTTCATCTCCTCAAATACAAGATGAAACACTTGGTGATCTAAACACTTTAATCACCTAAAAACACTCTCACAACAACTCTCCTATAGGATATATATGGCAATAGAAAACTCAAGTATGTGTGAGAAAAACTTGAATAGATTTGTGGTGAAAAACTCAAGAAATCTCTTTTACAAAATACTCTAAAAAACTCTCCTTTTGATATAGAAGTTTTAGCTCTAGAACAAGTGGAGATAAACACTAAAAGATGTAAGAAAACTAACTTTAAAATCCACTTAAAACCTTATAGAAAACAGTCCAAGGGAACCCCAATTTATAGGCTCCCAAAATATGGCCGTTGGAGGCCAAATCAACAGCTGACGCTGTTGTCGGTTGACCGCCCGGTCAACCGGCCAACAGTCAGATTTTCAACCGTTGTGCCACCGGTTGACTGCGCGATCGACCGAGGCCTGGTTACAGATAGCAGAGCTCTCTACCGGTCGACCGCCCAGTCGATCGGGGCCAGATCCAAAGAGCAGAGCTCTCTGGCGGTCGACCGGGTCGGTCGACGGGCCCTCCAGCAAAACTGGCTGTGCACGTTTGTGTACATCAGTCAACTGGATCGGTCGACCGACTTCTGTCTCAGTCGACCGTCCGGTCGACCGGCAGAAGGCCCGGTCAAACATTTGCAGGGATTAAAACTTGATCTTTTTACCTTCAATAAAATCCCATAAATTCTCATAAATTCTACAAAAATAAGTTCATTAATATACTTTGATACACGAACATGTTTGATTAAAAATCAAAACATATTACAAAAATTTTAAACTATTTTTGTAATATAGAAATTTTGGCTATAAACAAAAACCATATTTTTCAAAAACAATCTCCAAAATTAAAAAACGATTTTTTTAAAACTTCTCTAAATACAAAAACAAGATATTTTAAACACGTTTGAAGCTTAGTGTGTATGGATATGATCTACTACACATATGAGATGAAATATCTATGTTTTTGACCATAAGCTCTAATTTAAGTTTTGACAAAACACATGTATATTTTGAAGCTTAAAAATCAAAACGGTATTTTTTAAAACACATATAAATTTTTTTTGTGTGCATGTATGAACTTGAGCAATCTACCAACTAATCTATCATTTACATTTTATGTAAAAACAAAATCTTGATACTTACAAAACCCGACACAAGTCTCCTTGAAAATCTTCTCTTGAAAATCTTCTTCTTCTTGACTTGGTTCAAATCTTGATCAATGAGCTAGACTTCTCTTGAGTACTTGATGCGATCTTGATGCGCGAGCTCTTGAATCAACATGTGCTAGCTCCAAAACTTGACTCTGAATTCTTTGTTGACGCGAGCTCTTGAATCAACACGTGCTAGCTCCAAAACTTGACTCTGAATTCTTTGTTGACGCTAAACACCTATTAAGATCTTGATCAAATATCTGAGACTAAATAACACAAGATCGTTAGTACTATAACTACATGAGTTAATCATCATCAAAACTAGAGCGGTGGGACTTCAGGCCAACACATTTATCATGTATCACTTATAAATAATTTGACACATAGGTTAGAGAAAAAATACATAAAAGACTCCCTAATCACTGAGTCGACTAAAACTGAAAGAAAAATAAAAACTAACAAACCAAAAGAAAAATAAAACAAGTATATACACATGTACCACTCACATCTCCCCCACACCTAGATCTTTCTACGTTTATTCACTCAAGCTCGCTTTCCATCATTACAATGGATTCTCTTTAAGGGACAAATTGGAGAGATCAATCTCTTCGTCATCTTTAATTTCATCCTTTCCAACTTGTTTATCACTTTTCAACCTCCTCCTACTCGTCTTTCCACTTCTGCTCTTCACAAATTCATCATTAGCACAAAGCATAATTGGAGTGTCCAAAGTATGATTGCCTAGAAACTTAAGCCCATTCTCATACATCACCTCAAAACTTAAACAAACAATTTCTTTCGGAGGTGAGTAACTAACCAGAGCATCTCTAATCGATTTATCTAAACACATAAGTTCATCTTCAAAAAGATTTTCAAAGTTTTGGTCAACCAGAGGTTCTTGAATTTTATTTTTAAAAGATTGATCATTAGTTGGCTCATCAAAGTGAAGATGTTCAAATCAAGTTTTCTTTTCTGAAAGGAAACTCTAAACTTAAGATCCTCAACACATGTCTTATCCCCACTATGACTGCGCTCATTCTTAAAAAACTCATCAAGAAACAAAAGGTCATCATCCTTATATGAATCCTCATAATTGTGATCAATGTGCTCCATCTTCTCAACCTGATTTGAATAAATATTTTGCTCCTTAACATATATCTTTTCACAAAATTTGATAAATTCATCCTCAAATTCTCTTGAAGCAAAAGTCCATCATCATCACATTCATCCTCATAATATGATCTAGCTTTCTCCATAGGAGGTGTGCGTGTAACTAAATAATCTCTAATCAATTCATTCAGATACTGAGGATTATTATCAAATTTGCACAATTCGTGCACATGTACAACTTCCTCAACAAGCTTATCATATTCAAGCTCTTCAATTTGGTTCAAATGAAAAAATGGAATGGACTCGAAGAGTATCTCGATGGAATAAGTAGACAGGTCATTATGATTATTACTTTGCTCTTCGGATCACAAAATTTTGAATTTGTTCACTTCATGAAAATGAATATGCTCTTGAATTGAAAATGTTAGCTCATAAATAGATTGAGTAGAAAAGGAATCCTTCTCTTACCTACTAGCTAACTCGCTTGCTAGCATATCTTGGTGGGCCGAGATTTGAGGAATTTTTAGGAAGAATTTGGTAGGGGAGAAATCTGAGTATTGAGACTCAGATCTCAATGAAAGCACAGTTTGTAGTGAATATTTCTCGTCATAAGCGATCGGATGGTCGATTCACACCACAAGAGAGATTACGGAGTGTGGGGTGTGTGAGATAAGGCAATGCACAACACAAAAAAAGAGAGACACGAAATTTTTATGTTGAAACCCTTAGTCTGAAAAAATCACGGGGAGGAAGAGGAGAATCCACTATAACTCGCTGGTTATAGGAATTATAAGAATTGTTTGCTAGAATCTCAGTTTTGAGCTTAACTGGAAGAAAGAAGATCCAAAAGTCCTCTATCTCGTTGGAAGAGAAGGTATATTTATGCTTGATTGATCTCTGTGCCTGGAAGTTGAAGATATGGATGTGATCTTCGTAACCGCATGATCTGCATATGTGAATTTTTTTTTTTTAACGACCGTGATTACTGACGCTTTATTATTGAGTTTGCGTGCAGGAAAATTCGCCTCTGTCCATAGCTACTCACGTTGGAGTGCGTTACATGTTATGAAGTGGGGAAAGATTACGCTGCGTAACTGTCGGTGGAGATCGGGAATGATCTGTTGCCGTGGTAGTCATGTGTGGAGTTGAAGTCTTCAGAATGGAGGGAACCCCGTGATGACTTCGAACATCGTAGTTACCAGAACGGAAGTATTCTCTAGGCGAAGAGTGACTTCGGTGCGGACCGAACTGGCTCCATGAGGATATAGAGTGACTGAATCTCCTGATTACTTGGAGACGTGGTGTCATCTTTTGAGGATCAATTTTTAACCACTACAGTTAGATTATCCTATAATAACATAGTAATTCTGTATGCACACACTCTTTTTTGTAAGTTAGCTATTGTAAACTCGATGTAGTAAATCACTCATGGGAAGAAATTCCATAAACTGTGAATTCATCTCGAATATTAAGAACAAAATGATTTAGTTAGAATTTAAATTAGTTAATACTTGTGTTGAGGTGAAACTGTCGGTGATCTCACCAAGCCAAAGGGCTGCAGGGTGCTTGTAGACCTAATTAATATAATTAATTATCTTAAGGGAATTGTAATTAATTACACAATAAAAGGAGGAGGTGAGGTTACTTGGGTAGTGACCACATCCCACGTTTTAGTTTTTTAATATTTTAGATGAAGTAGTTATTTTTATAAGCTGATGTCCATTTGCATTGGCGAGTTTTTTTTGACTCCCCTCATCCGACGCGTATCTTACCGCGCCTCTTGGAGCGCCGCTCAGTTATTCGATCCGCAGCTCCCAGCCGCCTATGTGTCCGCGGGTCCTCGAGCTGGCGCATACGTGTGGCACTTGATCGCCGTCCATTTACATCGCTGTCGGTGGTGGAGCAGGGTGGGGAATGGTGATGGCCTAATCATAGCGCGGACCAGTGGGGGAGCGGGAAAAGCGGTAGACGTGTCGGGGAACTACCCTCAGATTTCATAGTTATTACGAGAATGCCACTAAGGATTGGAGGGCTGTTTCTGGTTCAATAATGAGAATGCTCTTGGCAGTTAAAAAACCGGTTCAGTTCATTTGTATGAGCCACCCACATGTAATAAGAAGATCAATCAGACGCTGACACGTGTATTGATTCTCTTATAATATGTTATGTGTGTAGGCCCTACAGATCTAACTCACGTGTCAACGCATGATTGACGCTCTTATTGTATGTGTGTAGAGCACACTCATGAACTGAATTCAAAAAAACTAACGAATTGCGCAGTGATGGGAGTTGCCTGCTGGGTAAAAGTGCACGTGGGAAACGGTCCGCCAGCAGATGGATTCTTAAATCCTCGTTCCACGAGGGCGCTCCCCTCTTCCTCCCGATGAATTTAAGCTCGAATCCAATTGAATTTGCACAACAAGAACAACACTGATTAGATCATGATGAAGGGCTGGATTTCACACACATGTTACAACTCTAGATTTTAGAATGAAATTAGTATAACAAAAAAACACTTTACCTACCGGATCATGCATGTACAAGATCCGCATGAAGATCTAGCATAAATTTGTTGAATTTCATCCGAAACAAAATTAAGGATCCACTTCAGATCAAGACTCAATAATTTATCAGCAGCTTTTAGAGTGTTAAAATCTTAAAATATTTTTGTAAATATTAAACATATTGCAGAGGAAAATTCTCCAAAAACTTTTCACGTGCATCAAAATTGTAGAGAATGTACATCCAATAATTACAGCAAACACACAGAGATTTACGTTGAAATACAGAAAGAAAAAACCACGAGAGAGAAAAAAATTCTGAAATCACATAGAGGGGCTGAATAGATGATGGCTAACACTAATAGCAAAGATGACAAACAATAAGAAATTAAAAACTAGCTAACACAATATGTAAAGCAATAAACAAGTAATAGCAAAAGTAAGTAAAGAGAGTTGAGTTAACAGAAAATTTCAAATACAAACACTAAGATATGTTTCGAGATTCGAACCACTTGCTATACGTCACCGCCTTCACCGCGTTGAAGAATTTTTACTAGACTTGACTCTCTTACATATATCGTCTGATCCCACAAGATCTGGAGCAACAACTCGATCTCGCAAGTTCTACCGAGGCCGCAAGCTCAACAATTTTCAACAATACAATAGAATGGTGATCTCTTCAAGACCAAAAATGCTCAACAACACAATCCTATAATCTTGAAATAGAGAATAGAAGCTCAAAATTATGTAGGTGAGAAAACTTGTATTGGATTTGAAGTGTAGGTCAAAGCAAAAAGATTATTTGAAATTTTTAGCTCTAAACTTGAAAAGCTCTTTTTCTTTTTACAAATCTATTCAAAAATAATTAAGAAAATATTTTTGAATTGGTTAGCATTGATTCAATAAGATTTTCTACAATACCCCTATATATAAAGGACCAAAATAAACAAGAAAACCCAAAATAGTCATTTAGAGATAAACCAAGTAAACCCAAATTAGAATATAGCAATTTGAGGCAAAAATAGGGTTAATCCCTTTGTCAATCGACCGGTCGGACGATTGGCCAATGGCTAGAAAATAGTCATTACGAACATCGGTTGACCACTCAATCACCGAGCACTAACAGAGAGCTCCTGCATCTCAGTCGGTCGATAGGTCGGTCAGCCAATATCTACAAACAGAGAGCACTAATAATACTGCGGTCAATCGATCGGTCGACTGACATGCACAACTTGAAATATGCACAAGCCAGTGCATATACGATCGACCGGTAGAGCAATGAAGACTAGCTCTGCAGGAGGTCGACCGAGGCAACCCAAATTTCAGAATACTTGTATTTTAAAAACTATTTTGAAAATTCTTTTTAATTGTACTTTGTTAAAACTTACCAAAAATGAGTTTATATAAATTCTTTGACAAAATACATGTGATCAAGAGTCATCATGACATATGAACTTTTGAAATCTCATATTGCAATAACAAAGTTTTTTTGAAATAAATTTTTTGTAAATCATTTTTCTCAAAAATGAATTGCTATACAAATGAAATTCAAAAGTAAAAACTTTTTTGATGTTTTGCAATAAATCTTGAAATCAATTTATTGTGTGTGTGTGTTGTTGGCCCAGAGGCCCTTCACTCTAGTTTTGATGACAATTAACTCATGTAGTTATAGTTTACTAATAATCTTGTAATATTTAGTTTTAGATATTTGATCAAGATATTAGTAGGTGATTAGCTTCAACAAAGGTGTTTTGGAGCTTTCACATATAGATTCAAGAGCTCGGATGTCAAGATCGCATCTAGCACTCAGTTGGAGTCAAGCTCGGTGGATCGCGTTTGGATCGAGTCAGCTTGGAGACAAGAAGACTTCGATTTGTGTTTAGTTTGGTGTTTAGATCTTGTGTAAAGATTAGATAGTGTTGATATGCTCAAGTTCACATACACACAAGTTTTAAGGTTATTGGTTTTGATTTTTTGGTTTAACCGATTTTGAATTTCATGTCAAAAACATAGATAGATATCTTTACATGTACATTGCATTCTATCCATATACAATATGCTTCAAACTTGTTTCAATATCATATTTTTGTATTTACATGAGTTTTGGAGAAAACGGTTTTCCATTTCAAAAATCCAAGTTTGAAAAATACTGATTTTTGTTTTAAGCCAAATTTCAATATCACAAAAATGGTTCAAAATTCCATTTCAAAAATCCAAGTTTGAAAAATACCGATTTTTGTTTTAAGCCAAATTTCAATATCACAAAAATGGTTCAAAATGTTTATAATATGTGTTGAATTTTAGTCACACAAATTTGGTATTCAAAGATATTAAAAGAACTTATTTTTGTAAAATTTATGTGATTTTATGGGATTCAATTGAGTCAAAATAACCAAGTTTTTAATCCCTGAACAGTTTAACCTGGCCTTCTGCCGGTCGACCGAGGCAGAAGTCGGTCAACCGGTCCGGTCGACCGACGTGCACAAACGTGCACGATAGCTTGAGCTGGTAGGCCGGTTGACTGACCAAAGAGCTTTGCTTTCTAGAACTGGCCTTGGTTGATCGGGCGATCGATCGGTAGAGAGTTGCTGTTCTCTGTATCTAGTCCCGGTCGACCGGGCGGTCGATCGACACAGAGCTGTTGCTCTCTGTTTTCAGGCCCGGTCGACCGGGCGGTCGACCGGAGGCACAACAGTCATAAAAATAACGTTGGCCGGTCGACCAGGAGGTCAACTGGAAGGTCATTTCTGACCTTTCTTGGCTGTCAACGGGCAGAATTTTTGGAGCGTATAAATACCCATCCTCTTGAGCTGTTTTAATTAAGTTTTTAGAAGAGAAAATTCTCTATCTTTACAAGTGTTTTAACAGCAAGTTTTTAAAAGAGTTTTGGGCTTAAAGATTTGATCTTCATTTGTTTTAAAGTGTTGGAAAATTTAAAGAAAAAAGAGTCTTTTGGGAATTGGTTTTTGGTCTTGATCAATATTTATTGGAGATTTTCCCAAGTATTTGGAGACACTTTATTTTCTCACACTTGAGCTATCTATCTATCCTATCTACTAGGATCTTTATTTTAGTGAGAACATTGGTTTGTGGTTGTGGAGACCACCAAGTGGTGTAACCTTCTTTACTTTATGATATCCCTTTAGTGAGAGGTGATTGTGGAGCTTGTGTTGATATCCCTCTTATGTAGAGGTGAGTGTGGAGGTTGTGTTGGTATCCCTCTAAGTGTAGAGGTGATTGTGGTGTTGTTAGCTTTGAGCTTTATCCCTCTAGTGAGAGGTAATTATTATTTGGCTAAGTGCCCATCCCTTTAAGTGTAGAGGTAATAGTTGTTGTGCCTTACCTCTTGTGTAGAGGTTGTGTTTGTTGGAGAGAGGAGTTGTATACTCCCAAAGTTATATCACCCAATTCCTCAGTAGAGGTTCCCTGTGTGGGAAGTCCTGTGTGGACGCTATAGTAGAAATTCTTCTGTGTGAAGGCGGGGACGTAGAGCAGTGGCTCGAACCTTGAAACATATTTTGTTATTTACGATTGATCCACTATCTCTTAATTCTCTCTTATTGTGCATTGCATCATATTATTCATATCATTATATGCTTGGGTTTGATTGCGTGTCATACTTGTGTTAAACCAAGAGAGCTTTACACAACACCTCAACTCTTATTTAGAGGAGAAAGTCCAGAGCCCTTCACTGAGAATTCGACTATACTCTTTGGTTACACTAAGTGTGTTGCAATTAGTTTTTAATTCCGCATCATTTGTCATTAGATTAGCTATACACCTATTAACCCCCCTCTAGGTGTACTTTCATGTGTGTGTGTGTATACCAATGAGGTTTTCAAACTCGAAACAAGATTTTGATAAAACTAATTCTTACACATAGAACATTCTAAACTTGAGATGTTTCTACGAATCCAAACTTAATTTTTCGAGCTCGACTCTAACTTGAGTATATGATGTGTTTCTTGCGCTTGAGCTCTTGAATCAACTTGTGTAACTTTCGAAAACTTGACTTTGAGTCTTTTGGTTAAAGTTAAACGTGTATCCATGATCTTGATAAACCAGTAATTTAAATACTTTTAAAATTATTAGTATAATAACTATCATGAGTTAATCATTATCAAAACTAGAGAGATGGATCGTGGGGTCAACTATCTCCCTGGTTTTTATGATGACGAAACTCATGGAGTTATTTAAAAACAATAATGGTGAGAGCTTCTTATAAAGCTCCCCTGAAAATATGCATATAGATGCATTCATTTAATCCATTTGCAATATATAAATATATGTCAATTAACGCTCTAAGCATATAAGAGAGATAAGCAATGTAAGAATAATATGCACAAACAGTCATCCATCCATCCAAACCACCAACCAGTGATAACATGTAAGCATAACCAAAAACATATAAACATAATAGAGAATGTAAACACATAAGAAGCTATACATACAAAAAATAAAACAAAGATTAATCATACCATAAATTCACAAATACTATGAATCCAACAAAGTCACACTAGTACAGAATACATATTTAATGACGGTTAAAAATCAACTTTAAACAGGTCCATACAGCTGACTTGTATACTGGAGTCGTGAAATCTCTTAGTATTTGATGGCGGTTAACAGCCGCTGTCATATATAGCATATGACGTCGTTTTTTTTAAAAAAACTGAGATTGATGTAAGCTTTTAACATCAGTTTCTTCAGGGACTGACATTAAAAGGCTAACAACATTGGTTCCAGAGGAACCGACGCTAAAGGTCTAGCTTTAACGTCGATTCTGAGAGGAATTGACGCTAAAGGTTAAGCTTTTAACGTTGCTTCCTTTTGGATCTGGCATTCAAAGAATTTTTAACATCGGTTCCAAACAAAATCAACGTTAAAAGTATTTTTTTTAATTAATTAATTTTAAAAATTCCATATAATATTATTTTCAGATTCACATGTGGTTACATGCAGATTACACAGAAATGAGATTCATAAATGGTCACATACAGATTCATAGAAAACACCAAAATGAGATTCATAAATGGTCACATAAAGACTCACAACATACACAAAAAATGAGATTCACAGTATCCAGTTTATTAAAAAATTCAGCACATCTCCTCTATATTAAGAGTCTGCCCTGATATAATATTATCCAATTAGCATGCACGGCCTAATATTATTCACGCACAATATATATATCATGATCTATTTAAAAGCCACATGTAGATTCAAAATAGATACATATCACTGTATCTGAACTCTCACCACGCTACACCCCTCCTCGTGCGCTGCCGCCTAGCCAATCTCACCCGCTCGTTGCCGCCTAGTTATGAGATACCTACCAAAAGATGATGAAAATATTAAACAAGTATCACAAGTATGATACATGAAACACGCTAATATCACAATCATGAAATATGAAACAAGTATCACAAATACAAATTTCAAGTAAATTCTGTAGATATCAAGTATCACACATATCACAAATATACGCATCATAAATATACATATTATCAAATACTTACTACTAACCATGCTTTAGAACGAATTCCGCCCATGCTTCGCGAATCTCATCCACTTCATTATTCATGTATACTTTTTTTTTATTAAATTGCAAATAAAAATAGAAAAGTAACAGTATTTCAAATGATTATACATGTATGGAATGAGATTCCATTGAGATGCAACGATCTCCTGCATAAATTATATCACGTAGTATCCACACACCAGCTATCCGGTTGATGAGGACATTACAAGAATTAAATTAATAAGATATAACTTAATATTGTTAATTTTTAAAAATATCAAATACTAAAAAAAATACCTTAATAATCCTCCATGTAGGATGCATACTCGTAGACCGCACATTTTGATTACTATTTGTGATAAACATGAGCACGACTCTTTTCATAAAATAAATAAGAAAATTAATAAAAGATCTATACTAGAGCTAATGAAGTAGATATAAGTATTAAACACTCACATATTAATCACGTTAACAATCTCAAGTCGCGACTCATGAAGTAACAAGTCCAACCAATATACAATAGTATTGTGTAGGTCAGTCACTCACAACGTCCAGTGTGAATTATAACAAAAATTAGTATGAAGTTAAATTAAAATAACAATTAAATTTTATTATAAACTTGCATACTTACCCCATATTAAATAGTGCAAATCCAAATGATCGCGCTGACATCCTTGCGTTGTGTTTGCAATAAACGCAGCTTTTTCCTTTCAGTATCAGCCTAAGCACCATAAATACACGCGACACTGAATGAACAAATAAAATCATACATACCACTGATGCCTATACGATCATAAATCTGATATAGAAACCTAAAATAGAAATTAAAATAACAATTAAAAAATCTAAAAATATTTAATTCATATAAATTAATAAACATTAATTACTCAGTTAATATATACAGTGATGCATGCTGCGCTTCTCTACTCCTTGCCCACGAACTGTAAAATATCATTACATTCAAGGCTTAGGGGAGGACTGTATCTAAGAATATAAGGAGGCATTCCTATTTTGATAATATCATCAGTTTTCATCCTCCTCCCTAAAATACCCACTGTCCTTAATTGCTTGTCAATATTTTCATTTTTTGTCCTTTGAAATGGCTAGTTGACCGACTATTTGTGAGTTGGCTCCCCACTGGACGTGCCACACCCTTCCCTTGAGCCATTTTCTATCACGATATCATATTACCATTAATCATTTGTAAAATTTTAATTAAAAAAAGAAAGAACTTGCACTTTAATTTTGATAACATACCTGGGCTTTCAAAGAAACATGTCGTATTGGCCATACAATAAAAGAACCAACAACATTACTAATGGTAGTCATCTCGTCAGTTGGATATGATAGATATACATTAATATCCAGCAGTTCTATAATGCTTACTTAAACATTATCAGATCCAAGTAACTAACAGTGAAGTACTTGATAATCACTATTTGTGTTGTACACTCTTCTGCGAGCAACAACAATTGGCATCCCCAGAATCTCAATGGCCAAATCACATGGAAAAAATTCATCCTGTAACATAAATGTTGTCCCAAAGGCCCATCACTCTAGTTTTGATGAGGATCAACTTATGTAGTTATAGTACTAATGATCTTGTGTTTATTTAGTCTCAGATTTGTGATCAAGATCTTAGTTGGTGTTTAGCTTTAACAAAGGATTTAAAGTCAAGTTTTGGAGCTAGCACGATTTAATTCAAGAGCTTGTGCATCAAGACCACATCAAGTACTCAAGAGAAGTCTAACTCTTTGGATCAAGTTTGGACCAAGTCAAGAAGATGAGAAGACTTCAAGTGAAGCCCTTCAAGATCAAGACTTAAGTCTAGGTTTGTTTTTTATAAGATTTTATTTTTATATAAAATGTAAAAGATAGAATAGTTGGTGGATTGCTCACGTATATCATACACACACACACACTCTTGATTTAGATGAGTTTTCATAAAAGAGTTTTTTTTGAAAAAATACAAAAGAGTTTTCATTTTGAAAAATACCGTTTTGGTTTTTGGAATTCAAAGTATACATGTCTTTAATCAAAATCGTTTTAGAGCTTAATGTCAAAAATATAGATATTTCATCATGTATGTGTAGTGGATCATATCCATTCACTCTATGCTTTCAAATTGTTTAAAATATCTTGTTTTTGTATTTGGAGAAATTTTGAAAAAACCAATTTTGAAAAAATACAGTTTTTGTTTTTAGCTAAAATTTATAAGTGACAAAAAATAGTTCAAATTGTTTGTAACATGTCTTGATTTTGCTCAAACGTGTTTGTTTATCCAAGTAAAATATTGAAACTATTTTTTTAAATTTTTGGTGATTTTATGGGATTTTATTTGTGTCAAAATACCAAGTTTTCTTTTCTCAAAAATGTCATGTCTGGCTTCTGCCGGTCGACCGGACCGGTCGACCGAGCTAGGAGTCGGTTGACCGTGACGGTCAACCGACGTGCACAGAATGTGCACGCCAAGTCTGCTGGAGGGCCGGTCGACCGACCCGGTCGACCGCCAGAGAGCTTCTGCTCTCTGGAAAGCCCCGATCGACCGGCAGAGAGCTCTGCTCTTTGTTCCAGGCAGCGGTCGACCGGCTGGTCGACAGAGGCTCCAACGGTCAGAATTCTGACCGTTGGCGGTCGACCGGGCTGGTCGACCGTCAGCCGTCAGGGCTGAAAAAATGCCCCAACAGTTAGTTTTTCTAGCCCTATAAAAGGAGGGCTTTTGGGATTGTTTTGAATAAGATTTTTGGAGAGGTTTTGAGCCAGTTTTTCCAAGCCTATTAGGTGTTTTTCTCTACTTATTTGAGAGCAAATATTTCCAATTAAAAGGAGAGTTTATCAAGAGTTTTCAAAGTGATTTCTTTGAGTTTTTCACCCCACATTCCATCCTTATTTTTCTCACAAACACTTAAGCTATCCATTGATGTATTCATCCTATAGGAATGTTATTGTGAGATTGTTTTTAGGTGATCAAAGTGTTATGATCACCAAAGACTTCATCTTGTACTTTGAAGAGGCGGACGTGTGTGTTCGTATTGTTTCGGGTTCTAGTGTGAACTCGGTGTTTGAGGTGCGGCCTCGGCGAGCTTGTGGGCTTGCGGTGTGTTTGGTACTAGAGAGTCCAAGAGTTCTAGTGGGAACTCCTTGTAGGTGTTGCGGCACCGAGTAATCCGGTGGGATCGATTTTAGTGAAATCCTTCATAGTGTTGAAGGCGGGGACGTAGAGCAAGTGTGCTCGAACCTCGAAACAAATCTCCCGTGTTTGCGATTGCTCTCTCTATCTTTTACTTGTTTATATCTTGCATGCTTATATTGCTTTCATTTTTATATGCTTGATATATATTGTGTGCTTAATTGTTATATGCTTGGGGATTGTTTGCTAACACTTGTATTCAACCAAGAGAGCCAACGCGGCACCTCAACTCTTATTTAGTGGAATCTTGAGGAGTTAGTCCAGAGCCTTTCACGGGGAATCCGGCTACACTCTTGTGTTATACATGGTGTTTAGTTTAATAAGTTTTAATTCCACATTAATTGACCATTAGATTAGCTCATCACTTATTCACCCCCACTCTAGGTGATTTATAATAAATAATAATAATAATTATGATATTAACAAAAGGGATCTATAACAAAATAAATTACAAACTAAGATTACCTTTAGAATTTGGGATAAATTTATTGACACCGAGCAAAAATTATGTCTGCTATACGACAGAGGATAAGGTTGCTCATAATAGAGTGGAGGACAATACTACTCATAATAGGATGATGGAGGCTGAGATGGCCTTTGGAGCTATTACCTCACTCTCTCTATAAGCTCTGGGAGCATTTCTTTCACCCATGCATCACCAACCTTTTTAACTCCTCATTCGATGCAGAGGATCGGCGTCCACGAGATTGATGAATGTAGCCGGTAATAGCAGCCCCATGTCAACGCCTCTAACATGACCGGGGTGTTCGGGACCCATCACCATGCCTAATACGCCAATTATCCCTCCTGGATGAATTTCTGCCTTCGACCCAGACTCAGCAAGAGAATCCTAAGAAAAAAAGGTTATATGTTAACAATTAAAAATTGACAAAGTAAAAAATTATTACGTTATATAAATTAAAATTTATTATGATAATTCAATTTAAGTTAAAGCACCTATAATTGTATTTGCAATTTCTTGTGCGCATCATTGATATATGAACCATCTTTTTTAAACCTAGCATCTTTTCATAATTCATGCCGAGAAGTTGACATGATTGTTGAATCACGCTTTGATGATTTCTTAGCAATCTATTGTACAAAATAATATAAAAGATATCAGTAATAATCTATAAAACATATATATATAAAAATAATAAAAAATTATATGCTTATCAGATTTTTTTTTTTTAGATGTCAATATCCTTTGCATGACATCAAATGTTTGTATTTAAATTCCTTTTGAAGTTTCTTTTTCTTTTGACTTTCGGCCTATTAAAAAATCATTTAATAAGTTATCTAAACATAGAATAAAGTAAAATAATTTAACTATATAATAAATTAAAAATTATTTTGTGTTAACCAAGAACTCTGTAGTTGTATGTGATGCTATAAAGTTGTCCCAAACTTTTTACTCAGTGAAATCATATTTTTGTGGTGGACTCTCAATTAAACCTTTGCTAATGTAACACTTTATCAAAATATTTTTGAAATCTTTTCATTTTTTTCGTGGCATCTTTCAATATATTTTCGTCTAGTTATCTTCTACATCAAATATAGTCAGCGACAAGTAATAAAAATATTAAAAAAATCTATAAAATAGTAAATTCGGCCTATCCAAAAGTTGCACTTATAGGATATTTTTATCAAAATATCATTCCAAAGCTTAAACTTCATCTCCTTGAGAACTGAACGCCAATCAGAAATGTCAGTAGGGACTTTCTTATGAGCAACGCATCCAATATGGTTCCCTAATTTTTTTCATTCCTACCAAGAGGAATATTTATGTGGTTGAATTCCACTGCAAGTTGTATACCCTAAGATCTCAAAGAGAGCAACTCTCATGCAAGTGGGGCCTCGAGTCATCTTTGGAGATTTTTCACTACTCGATCCTAATGCAGCCATATGCCTGTTAAAAAACATGAACAAAGAAATTAGTAACAATAAAAATTAAACAAGTATTAAAAATGCAAGCTATTAACAAAAAAAAATAACAACAATAAAACTAATGGACATAAAAACTAAAAATAAATGTGCAAGATATTGAAACAATTTGAGTGTAAATAGATCTACCTTTATGTTTTTTTTTACTAATTTTCTCAACCAATATTCCTTCAAAATGATCTTCTCGCATGTTGATATCTTTCTTAATATCACCCTCAGTAATATCAATATTATTTCCGTTTGTTAATCCAATAGTAAACAGCAAAACCTTATCAATGTTATCTTCAATATTGTTCTCATCATCACCATCACTAGTATTTTTTGGATTTGTCGAGAGAACAATGGATCACTTTTTATTGGCAGAATCTGTGATATAAAAGACTTGTTTTACTTGTGATGCCAATATGAATGTGTCATCTTTATTACCCACTTTGTTTAGATCAACTAGAATAAATCCTGACTCATCGACTTTCATGCCATGGTTATTCTTCACCCACTTATAACAGAACACAGGAATACGAGATGTTGTGTAATCTAGCTCCCATATGTCCATGATCCCCCCATAGTTGATATGCTTGCAAATACTGAACTTTTGTCTTTGGCACTTGAAATATGCCTTGCTTGAGCCACTAAAGTCATACCACTATTTTTTTACGGTACACTTATCATTGTATGCTTTTGTGTAAAAACAGTAACAGTTTATATAATACTCACAGTAAGATGGCACAATTATGTAAGGCTCATGTACAAACCATTTCAAAGCATTAGAAACAAAATTTGATGAATTTGTTAATTGAACATCGATTCAATTTCTGAACCAATTAATGAATAATTTATTGTGTTCATCTGCTACACACTTCTTCCTCCTTGATTAACTGGATTGATGCGTCTTATATAGTCTATATACTCCTTTATATAAGGTTATACTTCATCACTGTTATTCAAAACATATTTATGTGCTTGACACAGTAAGTCTTGACTGATAGCAACCATTGATTGTCCAGTTTTATTATTGTAATCTTTTCTCTTAATAAAGAGAGACTTAGGAAGTCCTATGGCTCCAACATTGGTTAAGTACTCACTGAATAATTCAATCACCACTTCATATATGTAACATTCAACAATGCATCTTTCAGGTCGATTATGATTTTTCACATATTTTTTTAATATTTTCATGTATCGCTCCAATGGATACATCCATCTTAAGAATATTGGATCACATGGTTTTATTTCTCTAACTAAGTGAACAGTTAGATGCACCATGATATCAAAAAATGAAAGTGAAACATACATCTCAAGCTGACACAATGTAACCACAATATTTTTCTGCAGCTCATCCAATTTTTCAGGGTTAATTACCTTGCTACATACTATATTGAAGAAAAAGCATAGTTGGGTAATGGCATGACGAACATGTTTCAGAAAGTATAGAATATATAACTACTGGCAATAATTGTTACATCAATGTATGATAATCATGAGATTTTCAGCCAACAAGCTTTAAATCTTTCATTGACATGAGATTTCAGATATTTGATGAGTAACTGCTTGGGTTTTAAGTCTGGCAAGACACTGATAAAATTCTATCTTCTCTTTTCTAAACAAAGTATAATATGTTGGCCCAAAGGCCTATCACCCTAGTTTTGATGATGATCAACTCATGAAGTTATGTTTACTAATGATCTTGTGTTTAATAGTGACAGATTCCTTATCAAGATCTTAGTAGGTGTGGAGCTTCAACAAAGGATAAAAAGTCTAGTTGGAAGCTAGCACCGGTCGATTCACGAGCCTATGCATCAAGAACACATTTAGAGATGAGCTCGGTAGATTGCAGTTGGACCAAGTCAAGAAGATGAGAAGCCTTCAAGTGAAGAATTCAAGAGGATGAAGACTTGTGTCTAGGTATAAGATTTGTTTTAGTTAAATTGTAAAGGATAGAATAGTTGGTGGATTGCTCAAGTCTATATCATACACACACTCTTGATAGAACTCTTGATAGAATGATTTTCATAAAAGATTTTCCTAGTTAAGAAAAGATTTTTATTTGTGATAAAATACAATTTGGTTTTTGGTATTTCATAGTTTACATATCTTATATCCAAAACCATGCTTAGAGCCTATTGTCAAAAACTAGATATTTCATCTTGATTGTGTAGTGGATCATATCCATACACACTATGCTTTTAGAGTATATCTTGTTTTTGTATTTGATGAAAGTTTGGAAAAACATGTTGATATTTCAAAACCAAGTTTAGTGCTTTATGTCAAAAACTAGATATGTCATCTTGATTGTGTAGTGGATCATATCCACACACACTATGCTTTAAAGTGTATCTTGTTTTTGTATTTGATGGAAATTTGGAAAACATGTTGTTTTAGAAAAACAGTTTTTATTATGAGCCAATATTTCCAAGTTATAAAAAATAGTCAAATCTTCAATAACATGCCTTGATTTTGTGCAAGCATGTTTCTATATCATAAAACTATTTTTGTAAAATTTCTAAGTATTTATGGGATTTTTATTAAGCCAAAAAGACCTATCCTTTAATCCCAAATTTCAGGTTCTGTCAGTTCTGATTTTTCAGAACTAACAGTGGCCGGTCGACCGGGTCGGTCGACCGGACGTGCACGACGTGCACGCCTGTGTGCACTGGAGAACGGTCGACCGGACCGGTCGACCGCTTAAGAGAGCTTTGCTCTCGGGAATTATCGGTCGACCGGGCCGGTCGACCGACAGAGAGTTTTCTCTCTTCTCTAGTTGCGCGGTCGACCGGGCCGGTCGACCGGAGTCTGCAACGGTCGGATTTTTGACCGTTGCCGGTCGACCGGGCCGGTCGACCGGCAGCTCTGACAGAACCCAACGGCTCTATTTCTGGCAGCCTATAAATTGGGGTCTTGTCAACTGTTTTGAGGTTAAGATTTTAGAGACTCTTGAGCCAGTTTTTCTGATACTTTTAGAAGAGTTTTCTCCACAAAATTGAGTGCAAATACTTCCCATCTTAAAGGGAGTTTTTATCAAGAGAGTGTTAAAGCGATTTCTTGAGTTTTCCATCAAAGCTTTCTTTCCTTTTTTTTTCTCACACTACACTTGAGCTTCCATTGTATATCTATCCTATAGGGAGAGTGTTGTAGTGAGTTTGTAATTGGTGATCAAGTGTTAGATCACCAAAGAGATTTCCTTTGTATTTGAGGAGACGGGCAAGTGTGCTCGTTGGTGGTTAGAGTTCGGTTGTGAACTCTTGGTGGTTTGAGGTGCGGCCTCGGCGAGTCGGTGGACTTGCGTGTGTAAGGGACTTTGGAGTCCGAGAGCTTGTAGGTGTTGCGGCACCGAGGAGAGATCCGGTGGGATCTTACATAGTGGAAATCCTTCGTGTGTCGAAGGCGGGGATGTAGAGCAAGTGTGCTCGAACCTCGAAACATACCCTTGTGTTTGCGATTGCTATCTCTTGCTCTCTTTCTCTTATTGTCTTATTTATTTCTTGCATTACTTCCATTGTCTTTACTATTACATGCTTGATATTCCCTTGTGCTTAATTGTTATATACTTGCTTGGGATTGTTGTTAACACTAGTATTCAACCAAGAGAGCCAACGCGGCACCTCAACCCATTCAAGGGGAATCTAGAGGAGCTTGTCCAGAGCCTCGCAAGGGGAATTCGGCAACACTCTTGTGTTATACATAAGTGTTCAATTAAAAGAAGTTTAATTTGGTCATCTTAGTTTTAATTCCGCATTATTTGTTCATAAGTGACCATTAGATTAGCCATCACCTATTCACCCCCCCTCTAGGTGATCTTACAATTGGTATCAGAGCTAGTGCTCTTGATATTGGGTCTAACAACCTAAGAGTTAAAGATCCTCCTTTTAGGCTAATCACAATATTTTTGTACACACACACCTCACCATGGACTTCATGTCACCACCCACCTTTGATATTCTTAACATCCAAACTTGGAGGTTAAGATGTCATTGTACCTCAAGGCCTTAGGAATTCATGTCTATCTTGCCACTACTAATAATGCATATTGTATAGATGGTAAGAATATTGAGGCTAATGCTAAAGCCCTTCATGCTCTTAAATGTACCCTAAATGATGATTATTTATCTAGGGTTTCTAACATTGAATCGGCTTTTGTAGCTTGGAACATCATCACCTCCCTTGGCGAAAAGGATCTATATTATGCCGGGAGCGATTCGGATGTTGGAAGCGACACCTCCAACAAGTGCTACATGGTCCAAGGGGATAACCCCCTTGAGGTAACTTCCGAATCCGAGGATGAGGATGTTAATATGTCATATGATGAGCTTAATACATTTTGCCAATTATTGCTTGAGAAATATGACATGATTAAAAAGAATAATAAAAATTTGAAAAAGAAAATTGCTTGCATGCATAATGAACATGACTCATTTAGAGATAATGTTGCATGCTTAGAAAAAGATAACAAAAGTTTGAAAAAGAAACTTGATTGCATGCATGTAGAAAATGATTCTTTTAGAAATAAACTTGCATGTTTAGAAAAAGAAAATAAAGATTTGAAAAATGAAAATGTTTCCTTGCTTTCAAAATTGAATGATCTTTGTGAAGGGAACACTATTTTGAAGAATAAGATTGATTTGGTGGAAAAACAAAAGGAAATGTTTTTCAAGAAAATAAATCTTTGAAAAGAAAAATTTGTGAAAAAGAAAAAGGTTTTGTTTCACAAAAGAAAAAGAAAAGTGATTCTATATCTCATCATGCTTCTCATGCACACATTGATCAAAATGAGATTAAAAATTTGAAAAATAAAATTGATAATTTGAGCTCTAATTTGAGCACATGTGCATTCAATCATTCTAAGTTGGAATCTTTGTTTCAAAAGAAACAAGTTCCCCATGCTCATGCACATACACATCATGCTCATGCTTATGTTGCACATCACGATCACAATCACACTCATAAGCATCATGATAGGGTGTACACTTGTACACATTGTGGTCGCAAAAGGCCATTTAGCAAAATATTATTTTGATAAGAAGCATAACTTATATTTTGCTATGTCTAAAGGATTTTGGGTTCCTTATAATAAAGCTAACCCTAAAGGACCCAAGAAAATATGGGTACCAAAACCCCCACCTTTTGCTTGTGATGTAGGTGAGGGCTCTCACAAAACGTGAGAGGGATGGTACCTTGGTAGTGGATGCACTTGGACATGATGGATATACTTTTGGGTTGCATCGCTATCAAGGAGCTTTGGTGGATCAACCACCATGCTAGGAGCTTTGGAGTTGGTAACAATTTCTAAACTCCTATTTTATTTATGTACATGCTTTTATTTTCATAATATCATTCATAGCATGTTCATGTTTTAAGATTTTATGTGCTTCACGTGGCATTTACATGCTTAAATGTAGAATGCGTCAAAACTTGCATTTATACATATATGTATAGTGAACTACAATTGACTCATACATATTTGAACTTCATGCTCATTTGTATCCACTATATGCATGTGTATAGGCTAGTTTTGATGATTCGGTCATTTATACTTGTTATGCCTATCCTTGATTTTACTTCATGTATATGTGTGTTTAATTCAAATCTAATAAATATACATGTATACCCTTGAGTCATTTGCCTTCATGCAATATATATTGGACTCTTTTAGATTTGGGATATGTATGGATATTGTTAGAATTGGATAAATCATACATATACCATGAAGATTAGTATTTTAAATAAATAATAATAAAAAAAATGATTTTTCATGTTTTTGATTTGTACAACAAAATGTGATTTATGATCTTTTTGAGTTTGAATGACTACTTTCATGAAAATGCTATTTACATAACCTTTGAACACTCATCTTTTATTCAAAAATATATTTATGAGCTTTATGGACTATGAGTGCTTGGATTTTTTTTATGTACTTAGTCTCATTCATGAAAAACATATGATTTGACATATTTGAAGGATCTTTAACTAGTTTTCAAAAACAATTTATACTAGTTATGTATTCTTCAAATAGTTTTTGAGATTGTCACATGATTCAATTTTTCTTAAAATTTAATGCTTCATGATTTGAATATTAGTTTATATGTTAGTTTTTGTCAACACTAGGATTTATACTTGAACATATCATGGGCCTCAAAAAGATCTATTAGTAAGTGTGCTTAAATGCTTATTTGAACCCTTGAAATGTACTTGTATTGCTTAGTTTTGATGATTCATACATATTTAAACTTATGTTCACCTTTTGGATTTGATTTATGATCATGTGCCTTTTATTTCATGTATATGTGTATTTTGCCAAACCTAAAATATACATGTATAACTCTTGAGTCTTTTGCCTTCAATGCAAATCCATTCATATAGACTCACTTGAGTTTAAGAGATATGTATGTATTTTCATGTATTGTCAAACATACATATATCTTGACATATAGATTTTGTTTTCAATGATTTAATAAAAAATGTGAGATAATTTTGATGTTTATGATTTTCTAAGGAATATTGTACCTTATTGCCATTTTCATGATGCCATGTTTCACATAACATTAGTACACTCACTTCTTTTGAAACTATTTGGACTTTATAGATTAGAGTGTTTGAGTGTTTTGTGTTTCATTGCTATTTCATGAAAATCCTTAGATTTATTCCTTGATAGAAGGATTTCGTACTAGTTGTTAAACACTCTCATTTAACTAGTTCGAATTCTTCATGTGTTGTTAATGCTAAGCTTAATTCAAATCTTATTTTTCAAGCTTATGCATTAGATTTTAAAATGGTATCAATATTTTTTATTTGATATCAAAGAGAAAATTCAAAATTTGTTTTGATAAAATAGAATTAATGATTTTGTTTTGATGAGAAAAATTCAAAATTTTTGATTTGTATTGCCCCTCCTTGACTTCTTTATTTTTGACATAAAGGGGAGAAAATTTGTTGATTTGATTTTACTTTGAACCCTTTGTTGATGATTGACAAAAAGGGGGAGAAGTATTTGTGTTTTTGTTTTGATATATATGCATGATTTCCTTGCTTAAGGGGGAGAAGTATTTGTCCTTCTTACTTAAGGGGAATTAAGATTTGTATTTATGCATATGTGTTTTGATTTATGCAAATAGGAGTAAAAAGATTTTGATTTATGCTTGTTGCATCTCCATATTTGCATCCATATTCATGTGCTTCATGATCATATTTATTATTTATTTTGTATGCATGAGTTAAGGGGGAGCTTCTTTGAAGCTTTACTTTAATCCATGCATATATAACGTCATGAGTTTTGTCATCATCAAAAAGGGGGAGATTGTTGGCCCAAAGGCCTATCACCCTAGTTTTGATGATGATCAACTCATGAAGTTATGTTTACTAATGATCTTGTGTTTAATTAGTGACAGATTCCTTATCAAGATCTTAGTAGGTGTGGAGCTTCAACAAAGGATAAAAAGTCTAGTTGGAAGCTAGCACCGGTCGATTCACGAGCCTATGCATCAAGAACACATTTAGAGATGAGCTCGGTAGATTGCAGTTGGACCAAGTCAAGAAGATGAGAAGCCTTCAAGTGAAGAATTCAAGAGGATGAAGACTTGTGTCTAGGTATAAGATTTGTTTTAGTTAAATTGTAAAGGATAGAATAGTTGGTGGATTGCTCAAGTCTATATCATACACACACTCTTGATAGAACTCTTGATAGAATGATTTTCATAAAAGATTTTCCTAGTTAAGAAAGATTTTTATTTGTGATAAAATACAATTTGGTTTTTGGTATTTCATAGTTTACATATCTTATATCCAAAACCATGCTTAGAGCCTATTGTCAAAACTAGATATTTCATCTTGATTGTGTAGTGGATCATATCCATACACACTATGCTTTTAGAGTATATCTTGTTTTTGTATTTGATGAAAGTTTGGAAAAACATGTTGATATTTCAAAACCAAGTTTAGTGCTTTATGTCAAAAACTAGATATGTCATCTTGATTGTGTAGTGGATCATATCCACACACACTATGCTTTAAAGTGTATCTTGTTTTTGTATTTGATGGAAATTTGGAAAAACATGTTGTTTTAGAAAAACAGTTTTTATTATGAGCCAATATTTCCAAGTTACAAAAAATAGTCAAATCTTCAATAACATGCCTTGATTTGTGCAAGCATGTTTTCTATATCATAAAACTATTTTTGTAGAATTTCTAAGTATTTATGGGATTTTTATTAAGCCAAAAAGACCTATCCTTTAATCCCAAATTTTCAGGTTCTGTCAGTTCTGATTTTTCAGAACTAACAGTGGCCGGTCGACCGGGTCGGTCGACCGGACGTGCACGACGTGCACGCCTGTGTGCACTGGAGAACGTCGACCGGACCGGTCGACCGCTTAAGAGAGCTTTGCTCTCGGGAATTATCGGTCGACCGGGCCGGTCGACCGACAGAGAGTTTTCTCTCTTCTCCAGTTGCGCGGTCGACCGGGCCGGTCGACCGGAGTCTGCAACGGTCGGATTTTTGACCGTTGCCGGTCGACCGGGCCGGTCGACCGGCAGCTCTGACAGAACCCAACGGCTCTATTTCTGGCAGCCTATAAATTGGGGTCTTGTCAACTGTTTTGAGGTTAAGATTTTAGAGACTCTTGAGCCAGTTTTTCTGATACTTTTAGAAGAGTTTTCTCCACAAAATTGAGTGCAAATACTTCCCATCTTAAAGGGAGTTTTTATCAAGAGAGTGTTAAAGCGATTTCTTGAGTTTTCCATCAAAGCTTTCTTTCCTTGTTTTTTTTCTCACACTACACTTGAGCTTCCATTGTATATCTATCCTATAGGGAGAGTGTTGTAGTGAGTTTGTAATTGGTGATCAAGTGTTAGATCACCAAAGAGATTTCCTTTGTATTTGAGGAGACGGGCAAGTGTGCTCGTTGGTGGTTAGAGTTCGGTTGTGAACTCTTGGTGGTTTGAGGTGCGGCCTCGGCGAGTCGGTGGACTTGCGTGTGTAAGGGACTTTGGAGTCCGAGAGCTTGTAGGTGTTGCGGCACCGAGGAGAGATCCGGTGGGATCTTACATAGTGGAAATCCTTCGTGTGTCGAAGGTGGGGATGTAGAGCAAGTGTGCTCGAACCTCGAAACATACCCTTGTGTTTGCGATTGCTATCTCTTGCTCTCTTTCTCTTATTGTCTTATTTATTTCTTGCATTACTTCCATTGTCTTTACTATTACATGCTTGATATTCCCTTGTGCTTAATTGTTATATACTTGCTTGGGATTGTTGTTAACACTAGTATTCAACCAAGAGAGCCAACGCGGCACCTCAACCCATTCAAGGGGAATCTAGAGGAGCTTGTCCAGAGCCTCGCAAGGGGAATTCGGCAACACTCTTGTGTTATACATAAGTGTTCAATTAAAAGAAGTTTAATTTGGTCATCTTAGTTTTAATTCCGCATTATTTGTTCATAAGTGACCATTAGATTAGCCATCACCTATTCACCCCCCCTCTAGGTGATCTTACATAATATGCTAGCGGTAAATATGTATTTTTCCCTTCTGCTCAGGTGCTAACTGCTCATGTATACCCATTTCAACCACATCCAGTCTACTTTTGACTCCATCCTTAGTCTTTTGGATATATTGAGTAATGTACTAAAAATACTATCACACATATTTTTCTCGATGTGCATAACATCAAGGCAGAATTTCACAAACAAATACTTTCAATACGGGAGGTTAAAGAATATTAATTGCTTCTTTCACACATTCTTTTCAGTTATATTTTGCTTCACTTTTTCACAACTTGACATAAGATGTTTACCCTTCATATACTTGTTTACCGCTCAAAGCTTTTGGAGCTTTTTCTTCTTCTGTAGATCCATTAAACGCTTTCAATAGCCTCCGATAATGGTATGACATGGACAAGAACCTCTGAGTATCAAGACATACTGCCTTTCTCCCATACTTTAGTTGAACAGAAAATAGGTCTTCTTCACATATAGGACATGCTTTGTGTCCTTTCACGCTGTACCCAAACAAGTTACCATATGCCAGAATATCATTGATTGTCCAAAGTAATATAGCTTGAAGTATGAAAAGTTCTTGACGATATGCATCAAATATTTCTACTCCTTCCTTCCAAATTATCTTTAGGTCTCAATAAGAGGTGCCAAAAAAATATCTATATCATTTCCTAGCTGTCTGGGCTCCGATATCAGCAATGACATCATAAGAAACTTACGCTTCATACACAACCAAGAAGGAAAGAAATAGTCAACACAACTGGCCATATACTGTGTGTGTTGCTCATGTTACCGTGTGGATTCATTCCATAAGTTGAAAGACCTAGCCGAAGATTCCTTACATCACACCCAAATTTAGAAAACTTGTTATTAATCATATTACATTGTAGAGAATCACCCAGATGCCATAACATACTGTCATTAATCCTCCCATCTGAATGCCACATCAAGCTCTTCGCATGTTCTGCATTCTTAAACATGTGTTTAAATTTAGGTATTATCAAAAAATACTATAATACCTTAGCTGGAGATTTGTCATTTGTTTGTACCATGACCTTTCATATACCAGACTGTTCTCTAGATGTTCATATTCCTTTCAGTAAAAAAAAATAATCATTAGGTAAACATGTATCTTTTCATAATTCATACTCATAGAGAGCGTAATTTTCTTGTCCTCATACGTGTGACCCAAATTTAATTGTCCTTAGCAAGCATATCTTTCAAGAGTTTGATTAAAGATATAAAATTCTTATCGCTCCGTCCATTTTTCACTTTCAAATTGTATAATTTTAACGATGCAGACAACCTAGTGAATTTAGAACCAACGTATAAACATCTTTCTGAATTATTCTTCAAGCTTTCGAATTAGTGTGGATGATCTACAAATTATTCATTTACATCATGCATCATGTGTTCTAATTTATCACCCTCATTTTAATCGACTTTTTTCCTTTCATCAAATCTTCTATCACTTAATTAATAGGTCTATCTTCTTTACACTCTCACCGTGCCATATCCATCTTGTATACCTTGTATCAAACCTATTAATGAATAAATGACCTCTTAATACTTCAACTGTAACTTTATCAAGACAAACACAGTTTATGCACGGATACTTAATATGGTTAGGATTGTCTTTATGCTCAACAATAAAGTTGATAAACTTTTATACACCTTTCTAATATTTTGTACTTAATCAATCAACACGAATCCATTTTTGATCTATCTCTATGTCTAAACATAAAAATAGAACATTAATTTTCGATAAAATATGACACCAAAATAAAAACAAAAAATTAATTTCCAATCACAAGGCACACGCACATGAACACACACATACAAACATGCGCATACGCATCATACACACATACACATACATTGCACACATCACACACTAAACACACACACAAACACATCACATACACACACACATGAATACACACATCGCACACGTCACATATAAACATACACACAAAAACATATACACACATAAACACACACACACACACACACACACACACACACACACGAACACACATTTATATTACACGCACAAATGAAACACACATCGTACATATCACACATCACACATGCATAAAGATTAAATTTTTTCTAAAACAAATTTCACTAATTTATTACCAAAACAATTTAACAATTTCACTAACATTTTAGCACAAAAAATTTCACTAATTTCACATTTTTAAAATTCCATAATTTAGCACCAAAAATTTCACTAATATTTTTCTCTGTATAAAATATGCATTAGGATATAGAGAAGTGTGATACCTCAAAGCTTTGGTGGCAAGTCAGAGTTCGCTGGAAGGGGGTTCGTCAGAGGGGGGCTCGCCAGAGAAGAGAGGGGGTGGGGGTGGGGGGCTCGCTGGAGGGGTAGAGAGAGCAATACCGGGAGTCCCTTGGAGCGAGAGAGATAGAATAGGTCGAGTTTGGGGGCGGCAGGAGAGGGGCTCGCTGGAGGGATGGGCAGTGTAACGCCCCGATCCCAAAGATACGGGAACGTCACTGCAACGCATATACGTAGGTCAGGTGGTGCCCCCACGTATATACGCTAAGCATAAGTACAACAAGTATCAGAGTACAACACACAGCGTGGTATATTCATATGCCAACTTACAAAAGATAAATACAAAGCTATACAAGTTATGATAAGCAATATCACTTTACAAGTGTCCTTTATCACAACCCAAGTCCAAAAGAACGATATACAACCAAAAATACAAAACGCTCACGAAATGGATGGAGATCCCGTGAACCAAAAGGAAGAGTCGAGTACGATAGGACTAGAGCCGGTCAGCCTGCTCACAAAGATAAGCCCGGTCCTCCGTGGAAGGCTCCACTTCGTCCCAAGCCTCAGAATCTGAATGTGCAAATCCAAAGGGTCAAGACATATAATAACAAATAAAAGATAGTCAAGTGACATAAGGATCATGAATAGAGGTAATGAAGTTACAATAAATAGCAATGAATAACAAGCGATGTAAACTCAATAAGGTAAGGTCATATACAATGAATCTATAGTTAATGTCTTATTATTATTACTCGTCTTACTGTGATATCTAGCTATGTGACCCAGCGTCCCAGAGCACATAGATCCATATCCTAGTGAAACAAGGTTGTTATTGGAAACAGCGGTTGTATCGACGAACTATGTTTACAGTGGGTCCCGTGCATGCCCGGGACCACGGCCCAGTATTGTTCCGTTGCTTGAAGACGGAACCTGCCGCTAGGCTAACAGGAGGGTCTTATGTATGCCCTTGTCATGACAGTAAACAGGAAAGGGAGGAAGCACTCCCCTCGGTCCCCTGGAGTACCGCAGGTAAGACCGGAAAATATAGTGCACAACCTAATACCACTGTAAACACGAACACATATCGATATTCCGCATATTTCCCCGACCCATGTGTAAGTTGGTGCTTTTTATGTAAAAGTCAAGTGTATCATGCTTAGTTTTAAGGGATGGCATGATAAGTGGTGATATTATTGTTTAACATGTCATGGAACGAGTATATGCAATAATAAGTCATGAGGTAACAAGAGATACATCCATCCAGTAATAGGTCATGTAGAGCCAGTATTGAAGCATGAACAAGCAAGATATAATACATATGTAACAAGTATAAAAACCAAATTCAGAACAGAAATTTACTATGACACACAGTCAGGATTAGTCGACTAGGGGTAAGGGTTAGTCGACTAATACTGGGATACAGAGAGTTAGAATTCTGTTTCAGGGAAAGTTAGTCGACTAGGGTAGGAAGGTTAGTCGACTAATAGGGAGTTCTAGTCGACGAATGGACACTTAAGTCGACTAAGTCTGCTGATACAGAAAGTTAGGTTTCTGGTCCAGGAAGGATTAGTCGACTAGGTAATTTTAGGAGTCGACTAATATGGGTTTCCAGAGGGTTTGTTAGTCGACTAATATTTGGGGCAAGTCGACTAATACTGGGTTTTTCCAGAAAACTAAGTTTCAACTAAGTGTTCTAGTCGACTAGTTCCTATGATGAGTCGACTAATACTGTGAAGAACAGTGAGCAGATCAGAATTTCTGGAAGTGTGTTTGATTGTTCAATTCGTGATTTTTGGTGACCTAGGTGTACAAGAAGTGTAGATATAAGTATTCTAGGGCTAATACAAGTCTTGGTGAGTGAAATACTCACTTGGGATAGGCTCAATTGTGACTTGATCCAAGGATGAGGATGATGGTTGAAGTTGAGGTCCTTGAGGAAGCCCTAGATGAAGCCCTTGAGGAAGTCCTTGAAGCCTTGAGGTGGAGATGAAGAGATTGGGTTCATGGAGCTAGGGTTTTTGCTAGAGGGAGAAGGAGAATGTGGAGTTTCTCTTCTCTTGTTGAAGTGAAGAGAGAAAAGAGTGATTTGCAAATGAATAGGAATTTATAGTTTGGGATTTTTGTAAAGGGGTTGGAAATTGGATAGAAGTGAGGGGTTTTCTTGCAAAAGGAGGGGTGAGGTGAGTGTCCTCTCTTTGGCCACTTGGCCGGCTGTGGGAGAGGGAGAGAGTGAGTGGGGTTAGGTGAAGTGTGAGTGGGAAATGAGGTGGAAATGAAGTGGAAAAGGAATTTTGCAAATTTTGGAAAAATGCCCGAAATTCAAGTATTTTGGAATGGTCTGAAAATTTTACCAAAAATCAAGAATAATATTTGAAGACCAATGGTGAAATTCGTTGGAGGAAATACTGTATAGATTTTTAATTAAAAATCCCGGAATCAGCTATTTACCGACTCCGAAAGAATTTTCATAAATTTATAAATTCTCAGAAAAAGAGTATAGGTAAGAAATATGATTCTAAGAAAAAGTCTAAAGGACTTTCTAGAAATTCCTAACAGTTTGGAAGATAAAAATTCGGAAATCGGCCAGCGGTACTGGCCGACACCGGTTTCGGAGAAATTCATTTTAATTCCAGAAAATTCCAGAAAATCACATAAAATCTAAAATATTGGAAAATGATATTTGGAATTAAAATCGGTCAAATACGGAAGGTACATCGGAAATACGGCCAAAGGACTGAATACGTAACTAGGCACGTATTCCGGGAGAGGGGTATTACAATCTACCCACCTTACAAAAATTTCGTCCTCGAAATTTCATAAGGTGAAAGATAACAGGAAAAGCAACAGATAGATATGGATACAAGGAAAGATAACGGTAAAGAAGAGTAGAAGAAAAGAGTCTTACCCAATCAAGATGTGAAAAGTTGAGGATAACGCTCCCGGATAACGTTCTCACGCTCCCAAGTGGCCTCTCCTGGCGCATGCCTGTTCCATGACACCAATACCAATGGAATAGCTCTGTTCTTCAGTGTCTTGACACTCCTATCCAGAATGGCCAACGGCTGCTCTTGGTATGATAAATCCGGTTGTAGCTCCAGCTCGGAATGATCCAGAATATGGCTGTCATCCCTGACATACTTCCTCAACTGAGACACGTGGAAGACATTATGCACCCCGTCCAAAGATGGCGGCAATGCCAATCTATAGGACACATCTCCCACACGATCCAGGATCTCGAATGGGCCAATATACCTTGGACTAAGCTTCCCACGAGCACCGAACCGGATCACTCCTCTGGTGGGTGATATTTTCAAGAACACATGATCACCGGTCTGAAACTCCAATGGCCTTCTCCGAGTGTCTGCCCAACTCTTCTGCCTACTCTGAGCAGCCCTGAGATGATTTCTGATAACCCTGACTTTCTCTGTAGTCTGCATCAGAATCTCTGGTCCCAAAAGACTCCTCTCACCGACTTCATCCCAACAAATCGGTGATCGGCACTTCCTACCATACAATGCCTCAAAGGGTGCCATCTTAATACTTGCCTGGTAGCTGTTGTTATATGAAAACTCAGCCAAGTGAAGATGGTCTTCCCAAGATCCCCCAAAGTCAATCATGCAAGCCCTCAACATATCTTCAAGGATCTGGATAGTCCTCTCAGATTGTCCGTCTGTCTGAGGATGATAAGAAGTACTGAATTTCAGACGAGTTCCCAGACTTTCTTGGAGACTCTCCCAGAAATGAGATCTGAATCTGGTGTCTCTATCTGACACAATACTAACTGGAACTCCATGCAGACGAACCACCTCCTTCATATACTTATCTGCCAGAACCTCTGTCGACTGGCCTACCCTGAATGGTATGAAGTGAGCTGACTTGGTGAGGCGATCAACTATCACCCACACCGCATTATTACCCCTGGGACTCCGAGGCAATGCCGTCACGAAGTCCATGGTGATGTGCTCCCATTTCCACTCGGGTATCGGCAAAGGTTGAAGAAGTCCAGCTGATCTCTGATGCTCGATCTTTATCTGCTGGCAAACCAAGCACTTAGCAACAAACTGGGCTATCTCCCTCTTCATGGCATTCCACCAAAAGTGCTCCTTCAGATCCTGGTACATCTTGTTTCCTCCTGGATGTATAGAATAAGCTGAACTGTGAGCTTCCTCCAAAATCTTCTGTCTGACTTCTCCCTGGGGAACACAAAGTCTATCTCCAAAATACAATGCACCATCTGGATGGATACAGATATCCGTCCTCAATCCAGCCTCCACCTGAGCTCTGAATGTCTGCAATCTGGGGTCCTCTTTCTGAGCTCCCTTGATCTCCTCTATCAATGATGACTGGATCAGTAAAGTCATAAGCTGCCCTGCCTTATCACCTCCTTGCACCAACATCAAATCCAATCTGATGAATTCCTGAATCAACTCCCTCTGCTGCGTGAGGTGGACTAGCACTCTGATCTCTGGCATCCTGCTCAGTGCATCTGGAACTGTATTGACTTTGCCTGGATGATACTGCAAGTCAATATCATAGTCCGCCATAAGCTCCAACCACCTCCTCTGCCTCATATTCAACTCCTTCTGTGAGAAAATATACTTGAGGCTCTTGTGGTCTGTGTATATCAACACTTTGTCTCCCAGAAGGTAGTGTCTCCAGATCTTCAAAGCAAATATCACAGCTGCCAATTCCAAGTCATGAGTTGGGTAATTCCTCTCATGAGGCTTCAACTGCCTAGATGCATATGCTATAACATGATCATGTTGCATAAGCACACACCCCAGGCCTTTACCTGATGCATCACAGAAAATGACCATCCCTCCTCTTCCTGAAGGGGTCCTCAAGATTGGAGCTGAAATAAGCCTCTGCTTCAACTGCTCAAATGCTGCATCACAATTCTTCCGTCCATATGTATCTCTCCCCTTTTCTGGTGAGCCTGGTCAACGGAGCTGCAAGTCTAGAGAAATCCTGGACAAAGCGCCTGTAATATCCGGCTAGTCCAAGAAAGCTCTTTATCTCAGTCACCGTCTCCGAACTGGCCAATCCTTCACTGCCTGGACTTTACTAGGATCAACTGAAATTCCTTCTGCTGAAACTATGTGTCCAAGGAAAGCTATGCTGTCCAACCAGAATTCACACTTGCTCCTCTTGGCATGAAGCTGCTCCTGCTGGAGGGTCTGCAACACAATCCTCAAGTGCTCTGCATGCTCCTTCTCATTCCTTGAATAGATCAGGATGTCATCTATGAATACAACTACAAACTGATCTAGGTAAGGGGAGAACACTCGGTTCATCAAATCCATGAAACCGCAGGGGCATTGGTGACTCCGAAAGGCATAACTAGAAATTCATAGTGGCCATAACGGGTCCTGAATGCCGTCTTCGGAACATCCTCCTTCTTCACCCTCAGCTGATGGTAACCCGACTGCAAATCTAACTTAGAAAATACACGGGCTCCATGGAGCTGATCAAACAAATCATCAATCCGGGGCAAGGGATACTTGTTCTTGATGGTGACCTTGTTCAACTCTCTATAATCAATACAAAGCCTCTTACCACCATCCTTCTTATTCGCCAAGAGCACTGGAGCTCCCCATGGTGAAGTGCTCGGCCGAATCAATCCCTTGTCCGAATACTCCTGCAGCTGCTTCTTCAGGATCTCCAACTCCGTCGGTGCCATCCTGTACGGAGCCTTGGATATAGGAGCTGTCCCTGGAACTGTATCAATGGAGAACTCCACTATCCTCTCCGGTGGAAGCCCTGAGACCTCAGCAAAGACTTCTGGAAATTCATCCCACACTGGCACTCCCTTCAGAACCTCCGAAGTGGTCATCTGAATCTCCTTCTTAGCAGGCTTCACCTCTCCACTGAACTGGAACTCCGGCTGATGCGGGATTCTGAAATTGATCTTCCTCCCTCTACAGTCGATCACCGCATAGTACTGACTGAGCCAGGTCATGCCTAAGATTACGTCGTACCCTTTGGTGTCTAGTACGAGCATATCTATGGCCAAGGTCTTCCCACAAAGCTCCACTGGACAGTCAGCACAAACTCTAGAAGATACAACTACCCCATTCCCAGTACTTATCTCCCACTTGTGGTCTAAAGCCTTAACAGGTATGGAATGAACAGTCACAAAAATGGTCGGAGATATAACAGTGGGATGCACCCGAATCGAAGAGAGCGAGTACAGGTATAGAATGAACTCTGATGTTACCTGTAATCACCTCCTCTGAAGCCTCAGCCTCCTCTGCTGTCAGGTTGTAGGCCTGACCTCTGCCACGCCCCGCTGCCGTCCGGGCCCCTCTCTGCACTGGGCGAGCAACATGCGGTGGAGGAAGGGGAAGCTCTCCTCATCACTGGTCCCTGGTGCCTCTGCCCAACTGGCCCTGGTAGTGCCCTCTGTCCATTCTGCCCTTGAGGTGCCGGCAAGGTTTGATTAGCAACCCCATCCTCCTGTGCGGACAGGTCTCCACGGCATGGTCTCGTGCTCCACACACCAAACACCATCCGTTTGCCCTCCTGCAATCCTGCTGAGAGTGTCCTGGTTTCTGGCAGAAATTGCAGATAAGACCTGGTCGAGCCACCTGGTAAGGAACTGCCCTGAATGTTGCCTGGCCTGGACCTTCGCTGCTCTGGATGGTCCTCCTCTGCCCACCGGCACAAACGGCCTCTTCATGGCCTGGTTCTCTTGCTTCTTCTGAAACCCACGCTCCACCTCTCGAGCGATGGTGAGAACCTCAGCATAGTTTTCAGCTGCTGGGGCATCAGAAACATCTGGATCTCCATCTGTAAACCCTGCTGAAACCTGCTTGCCCTCTTCTCTTCATCTGACACCATGTAAGGGGCAAAGCGACTCAGCCTGAGGAATTCTGCAGCATACTCATCCACGGATCTGTCCCCCTGTTGAAGCCTGATGAACTGCTCCTCCATGTCCTTCTGAGCAGTGGCGGGAAAGAACCTGCTATAAAAGCTCTTGGAGAACGTATCCCAAGAGATAGGCTTCTTCAAGCGAGCCTCCTCTGCAAGCCACCAAGTCCTGGCTATGTCCTTCAGCTGGATCTTTGCAACCTCCACTTGGTTCTCCTTAGGCACCCTGGCGGCGTTCAGCAGATCGGTGGTGTCTGTTAACCACTGTTCAGCCTCCAATGGCCTCTCGACTCCCGTGAATACGGCCGGCTGTAGCCGTCGGAAGTCTGAGATGTTCCCCGGCTTCTGCTCCTTCGGGGCTGCCAACTCCTGCCTGAGGAGCTCAGTCTGCTGCTGCTGATTCTCCATCTGCTGTTGCTGGTTTCCCAGCATAGTCTGAATGATCCTCAGGACATCAGCACCCTCTCCTCCTACGGGTCCATTCGGTACTTGCCCGACATTGTTGCGACCCGAACGTCTCTCCATACCGAAAGGGATAAGATCTGGAATTGGAAACAAAGGGAAGGAGTTTAGGATACGAGGAATGAATCAAGGACGAAGTCGAGAAGGACTATATAACTTTGTACATTGTAGTTGGCATTAGCAAATCACTAGAATTTGCCACTTGGTTGTACTTTTAGGTTTGAGAGCCTAGGCTCTGATACCAACCTGTAACGCCCCGATCCCAAAGATACGGGAACGTCACTGCAACGCATATACGTAGGTCAGGTGGTGCCCCCACGTATATACGCTAAGCATAAGTACAACAAGTATCAGAGTACAACACACAGCGTGGTATATTCATATGCCAACTTACAAAAGATAAATACAAAGCTATACAAGTTATGATAAGCAATATCACTTTACAAGTGTCCTTTATCACAACCCAAGTCCAAAAACGATATACAACCAAAAATACAAAACGCTCACGAAATGGATGGAGATCCCGTGAACCAAAAGGAAGAGTCGAGTACGATAGGACTAGAGCCGGTCAGCCTGCTCACAAAGATAAGCCCGGTCCTCCGTGGAAGGCTCCACTTCGTCCCAAGCCTCAGAATCTGAATGTGCAAATCCAAAGGGTCAAGACATATAATAACAAATAAAAGATAGTCAAGTGACATAAGGATCATGAATAGAGGTAATGAAGTTACAATAAATAGCAATGAATAACAAGCGATGTAAACTCAATAAGGTAAGGTCATATACAATGAATCTATAGTTATGTCTTATTATTATTACTCGTCTTACTGTGATATCTAGCTATGTGACCCAGCGTCCCAGAGCACATAGATCCATATCCTAGTGAAACAAGGTTGTTATTGGAAACAGCGGTTGTATCGACGAACTATGTTTACAGTGGGTCCCGTGCATGCCCGGGACCACGGCCCAGTATTGTTCCGTTGCTTGAAGACGGAACCTGCCGCTAGGCTAACAGGAGGGTCTTATGTATGCCCTTGTCATGACAGTAAACAGGAAAGGGAGGAAGCACTCCCCTCGGTCCCCTGGAGTACCGCAGGTAAGACCGGAAAATATAGTGCACAACCTAATACCACTGTAAACACGAACACATATCGATATTCCGCATATTTCCCCCGACCCATGTGTAAGTTGGTGCTTTTTATGTAAAAGTCAAGTGTATCATGCTTAGTTTTAAGGATGGCATGATAAGTGGTGATATTATTGTTTAACATGTCATGGAACGAGTATATGCAATAATAAGTCATGAGGTAACAAGAGATACATCCATCCAGTAATAGGTCATGTAGAGCCAGTATTGAAGCATGAACAAGCAAGATATAATACATATGTAACAAGTATAAAAACCAAATTCAGAACAGAAATTTACTATGACACACAGTCAGGATTAGTCGACTAGGGGTAAGGGTTAGTCGACTAATACTGGGATACAGAGAGTTAGAATTCTGTTTCAGGGAAAGTTAGTCGACTAGGGTAGGAAGGTTAGTCGACTAATAGGGAGTTCTAGTCGACGAATGGACACTTAAGTCGACTAAGTCTGCTGATACAGAAAGTTGGGTTTCTGGTCCAGGAAGGATTAGTCGACTAGGTAATTTTAGGAGTCGACTAATATGGGTTTCCAGAGGGTTTGTTAGTCGACTAATATTTGGGGCAAGTCGACTAATACTGGGTTTTTCCAGAAAACTAAGTTTCAACTAAGTGTTCTAGTCGACTAGTTCCTATGATGAGTCGACTAATACTGTGAAGAACAGTGAGCAGATCAGAATTTCTGGAAGTGTGTTTTGATTGTTCAATTCATGGTTTTTTGGTGACCTAGGTGTACAGAAGTGTAGATATAAGTATTCTAGGGCTAATACAAGTCTTGGTGAGTGAAATACTCACTTGGGATAGGCTCAATTGTGACTTGATCCAAGGATGAGGATGATGGTTGAGTTGAGGTCCTTGAGGAAGCCTAGATGAGCCCTTGAGGAAGTCCTTGAAGCCTTGAGGTGGAGATGAAGAGATTGGTTCATGGAGCTAGGTTTTTGCTAGAGGGAGAAGGAGAATGTGGGTTTTCTCTTCTCTTGTTGAAGTGAAAGAGAGAAAAAGAGTGATTTGCAATGATAGGAATTTATAGTTTGGGATTTTTGTAAAGGGGTTGGAAATTGGATAGAAGTGAGGGTTTTCTTGCAAAAGGAGGGGTGAGGTGAGTGTCCTCTCTTTGGCCACTTGGCCGGCTGTGGGAGAGGGAGAGAGTGAGTGGGGTTAGGTGAAGTGTGAGTGGGAAATGAGGTGGAAAATGAAGTGGAAAAGGAATTTTGCAAATTTTGGAAAAATGCCCGAAATTCAAGTATTTTGGAATGGTCTGAAAATTTTACCAAAAATCAAGAATAATATTTGAAGACCAATGGTGAAATTCGTTGGAGGAAATACTGTATAGATTTTTAATTAAAAATCCCGGAATAGAATCATATTACCGACTCCGAAAGAATTTTCATAATTTATAAAATTCTCAGAAAAAGAGTATAGGTAAGAAATATGATTCTAAGAAATAAAGTCTAAAGGACTTTCTAGAAATTCCTAACAGTTTGGAAGATAAAATTCGGAAATCGGCCAGCGGTACTGGCCGACACCGGTTTCGGAGAAATTCATTTTAATTCCAGAAAATTCCAGAAAATCACATAAAATCTAAAATATTGGAAAAATGATATTTGGAATTAAAATCGGTCAAATACGGAAGGTACATCGGAAAATACGGCCAAAGGA